>PISX010009420.1:0-75866 GCA_004024625.1 Mellivora capensis
GTTGCCCTATGCTAGGATGTGAAACCCCTGTGGTATCAAATAAAGGATAATAATCAGAAATAATCAGGTTATGGTAACACACAGGACTTCCAGGTTTCTCTGGCTTTATACCCATTTCTTTATACCCATTTTCTTGAAGTCCTTCAAGAAACAGGACTTGAAGATATTAGGATGTTCTAAACTCAGATGAGGAAGTAGTATAAGACAGCAGTGGTATTGTTGTACAAATAACAGAAATGTTCAGTGGGCTACCAGAATTTTCAAGTTATATTGGATAAAACCAATGGGTATACATTTTTCAGGATCAGTTTTGGATTTAATGGTCTTTATTCAATAAGGTTATTAAAACATACTTAGTCATATAATTAAATAGATATTCCAGTCCCAATGGATTCCCTTCGTATGAACCATGTAGGAGAGGTCCATGTGCAGAAATTGAAGCTTAGCCAGTAAAGGAGCTTCCCTGTGACCCTGCAATTGCGCTACTGGGTATTTACCCCAAAGATACAGATGTGGTGAAAAGAAGGGCCATCTGTACCCCAATGTTTATAGCAGCAATGGCCACGGTCGCCAAACTGTGGAAAGAACCAAGATGCCCTTCAACGGACGAATGGATAAGGAAGATGTGATCCATATACACTGTGGAGTATTATGCCTCCATCAGAAAGGATGAATACCCGACTTTTGTAGCAACATGGACGGGACTGGAAGAGATTATGCTAAGTGAAATAAGTCAAGCAGAGAGAGTCAATTATATGGTTTCACTTATTTGCAGAGCATAACAAATAACACGGAGGACATGGGGAGATGGAGAAGAGAAGGGAGTTGAGGGAAATTGGGGGGGAGGTGAACCATGAGAGACTATGGACTCTGAAAAACAACCTGAGGGTCTTGAAGGGGGGGGTGGGAGGTTGGGGGAGCCTGGTGGGGTATTATGGAGGGCACGCATTGCATGGAGCACTGGGTGTGGTGTAAAACTATGAATTCTGTTACGCTGAAAAGAAATTTATAAAAATATTTAAAAAAATAAAAAAAATAATTAAAAAAGTAAAAATAAAAAAAATTAAAAAAAGAAGAATTGGGATTCAAATCAAGATCTACTTGACCTCAAAGGCCCTGCTTTTGGTCACGTGTGCATGACTTCTGACAGGTCTGTGGATTCTTTTCCCATCTTTGGAATGTGCCTGTGACTAACAGACAGCCAGGGGCCAGTGGACTGTAGGGAGAGGGCCAAGGGCCCACCACTCTGTGCCTGCCCCATGCAAATTGATTCTGCATCTGCTGAAGGAGGCTGGAGGCGCCATTGTTTCTTAGACCCAGGATTTTGTCTAGAATGAAATAGCTCTCAGATAGTAATGATGATCTTGATGCTGGAAAATGGTAGCTTGCCCAAACTTTTCCCAGTAGACTCTCCTGATTTGTGAATTGTTTCCCACTTGAAGAAACACTTGAAGCAGGACTGTACTTACTTTAGGTTGCTCAGTAACTTAGAAAGTGAGGTCCACACTCACAGTCTCCTTTTCTTTGCATTTTGACTCAAGTATTTTGGATCCTAGGAAGGAAGGACAAAGAGACCATCAGAGAACTCTCACCCATACACCCAGGCTTGAACTGTGAGAGTGATTGATCCCAGAGGCTTCCACAGGCCTCCACTGTGATTTCAACGTAGGAAAGGAGAGCAAGTGTGTGTGGGGAATCATGCAGAAAAGTTTTTTTCTTTGCCAAAGTGGGGCAGAGGAAAGGAGAAGAAATGTGGAAGTGAGCACTGGACTGCTGTGATGAATAGACTGCTTAGGTCGGAACAGTGAAGAAGTTCTTCTTTGAGAACTAATTGTTTGGTCATTCATTCATTCACTGAGCAGATATAGAGACGCTATTATACCCTGGACCACCCACATGCTGGTTTGGGAATGAACAAAGATGAATAAAGTTGAGTGCCCACCATGTGTGGTTCACAATCTTGGGAATACATCTATTTTAAAAAATGTTACAGTGCCACTCGAGATAGTAGGTGGAGGAGGAGGTAATACAAGAGGAATGAATCCCCTCCCCCCACCCTTAGGGTATTGGAAGGGGGATGGGCTTTATAAAGACAGTAGCATTTGAGTCAAATCTTCGAAAGGGGCTTTTAGTATCAGGGTAAGGAGCCCAGCTTGGAGGGGGCTGGTGGGTCTAGGATCTTGCACATCCTAGGATGTGATCCTGGCCACGGCCTTTGTGATCTTGGCCCGTGGCTGTGTCTGTAAATGAGCGTACAGCACCACAGGGTCATTGTGGGCTTTAAATGAGATGGTGTCTGAAACAGAATGCTTCACGCGGAGCTGTGCCTGGAGCAAATTCTCTATAAAAGTTCTGTTGTCAGGGTCCTGGCTGTCCTGTGTGGTTGTTGCTGAAGGATGTGTGGGAATTTGTCAGTCAGCGAGAAGGGGGAAGGTGTACATGTAACTGATCATCCAGAGGACCAAAGGAGCTTAGGAGGCTGAACGGAGGACCAGAGGTCAGGGTGGAGGAAGATCTCCCCCCATGTCAAGCAGCTCCATCCTCTTTGATTTGTGCTTATGTTTAGGGGTGGGGTAGGGAGGTGTTAAACCCATCTGAGGACATATAAACAATTAGAAGATGATAGGGTCCAAGTTATTTGAAGGGCTCATCACTGGTGGGTGTTCAGAGTTGGTTTGATTTTACAGATGCATTTTTTTTCCCCTGATGAACTCAGGTAGGCTGGATGTCAGTTGGGTCGGAAGGTTTCAGGCTTGTGCCTGGCATGGCCCGTGGTGGCACCTGTGTTGGTGTGCCTTATGGGGTTCTAATGATGTTGACCTGAAATCTCCTTATGTTTCCTTTAAATCAGGATTCTGTCAGGCCAGTGGTTCTTTGCCTTGGTTGTATTAGAATCACTTGGAAGATTTAAAAAGTACCAATGTCTGCACCATATCCCTAGAGCCTCTCTTTCACTTGGTCTCCAGGGAGGCCCATGTCATAGTATTTTACAGAAGCCTTCAGCTCATCCTAAGACATAAGTCAGTGTCTACAATCACTGTCTTATAGTCACCAAGGCTCATTGGTGTTGTGGTCTAGAATGACCTTGCCCTTACTTAGTGACATTGGACCTTCTGGTACTCCTGAGGAAGTACCTTTAACAATGAAAAGGATGTTCTTAGTAAATATGTTATATAGTGACATTTGAGCCAACTGTCTACTCTCATCTAATCTGTGCCCTTGAACTCAGGTTTGGCTGAGAATAATTTCTGGGCTTTGGAGTGTTGCCTTCGTTGACTACATAGGATCCTCCATTTTGCTCTTGTCTTTGTCTGTACTTCACCAGCTTTGCCCAATTTCTTACCCAGGGGCCTTGCAATTCTGACCTTTGTGCCTTGACCATTGAAGCCTTCCCAGCTTTGACCGTTGGGGCTACCCAGAAGGAATCAGCTGCTTCTGCTGTCACTTTCTGGGTACTTTGAGCAGGACACCATGCCTGTCACAGTCCCATTGGCAGATTTCTGTCCTGCCCCTGGGGTCAGCCCACACCCCACTCCCAGGTGTGATCATTGGCACCCAAAGAACATAATCTCTTTAGAAGATGCCCAAGGCGAGTCAGCTGTTGAATTGGTCCAAACAGGTTGCTTTGAGGAGCATTAAATGCCTGTTCCTCAATAAAATGTTAAACTGATATGAATTACCTTTTGCCAAAATCAAGATGATTGGACTCACAGAGGGGGAGAAGCAGGACCTTTTTGATCTTCTCCTGAGCACCCCGTGGCAATTTTGACTTTTGGACTGAATTCTGGGCAGGTTGGCTCAGATTGAATGCAATGCCAGGGGCTGAAGGTTACAAGTGGCGTTCCTGTAGACTGCCAAACCTTGGAAACTGGCACTCTGCCAGATGGAAACATTTGATTGCTCAGTGCACCGTGATTGAGGGGAAACAAAAAAAGACGAAAAATAGGAGAGAGGATCCCCATGTTAGAAGGACTGCAGACATCTTCAAGGCACCCTCTTATCACCTGGAAAGGAAAGGGTGTATTCTTTTTTGGTATTCCAGTAAGATTCATCTATTGTAGAAAAAAAGCCCTAAAAACTTATGCTCTGATAATCACAATAATTATAGATTATTCTTCTATGCCTGGTAGAGCATCTAAGTCATAAAAAACCCAAGCAGGGCTTAAATGGAATTTTTTAAAAGTTACATAAAAATTCCGTGCACAGAGTTGGTGATTATATATGTAGGAGAGGTTAATATTGAGGCAGTGACATGATTAATTTCAGTCAGTAAAAGGTGATTGTGAGCCCAGCCTTCCTCCAGTGAGTGCTGGCTGTAAATGAAAGCTCACATGGGGGTGCCAAGGAAGAAAAGGCGTTGGACCCAGGCGCCTTCCACTAGTAGCTGTTTTGTAATGCAAGCCCATTAATCGAGGAGGAAGATGACCCTGCTCCCTCTAGCAAAACCACACATGTTGTTGCTTGAAAAAGTGGGCATAAACGTGGTTCCATTGTGGAAGAATTGGGGGCATGGAAGGTTTGTTTTTTTTTTCCTCTCTCTTTTGGAAACATATCCCTTTTAGAAGGGTTAGGACGGTTGAAAAGTAGTTAAATAAATAGCCCTTTCCAACCACTGTCAGTAGATTGTCTTGGAGTATTAGCTATTTATTTCGCTGACATATTCTGAAGGGTCTATAGGGGGCTTTTTCAGAAGTCAGGACCTCAATGTAATATACAAGCATTGATTCTGATATTTCCCTTGATAACAGTGCTCGACCATATTGGGGTCGTAAGTCAGTAAGGTTCATTGGCTGCCATAATGCTCACTGTCACCAGTAATAAGTACAAAGGACTTGCTCTAAAAGCTGGCTTATAAAACTTTAAGGAAACTTGGATTGCTTAAGTGAACTTGCAAGGCTCTGGGGGGTGCCAAGCTGGTCTTAGTTGTCTACTTATATTAATTTCACAGAGTTTAAAGGGTCAAGAAAGACGGTTGGTGATGCTTATTAATTTATGAAAGACAGCCTCTTGTCTGTCTCGCTGTCTCACTTTGACCATTCTGCCTTCCCTTTTAGAAAATTTAATATAAATTAAACCTTACCAGACAAGAGTGCCCTAAAGGATTAAGTCTAAAGTTCACAGCTGGACTAAAAAGATCCAAAGAAGCTATGTCTTTTTGCTGGCATAATTTCATTTGAAGTGATATTCGAACAATAGAACCACACAGTGGACATAAAACATGAGACGAAAAAAGCAATTAGAGGCATATTGCAGTTAGTCAAGGATTAGGATATTTTAAAAATATAAGACATCCTTGCTTCTAAGGATTTCTTTCTTGTTTCCCCAAGAAATAATGGCTTGTAAAAGGAGCAGCTTCTTGGCCTTAAGTGGGGGCATGGTTCTGGTTAAGATGGGAATGTTTATGTGTCATTACAATGTCTCAAAACATACCTGATGGCTGAGGCCAAGCTGTTGAGAAAAGAGAAATGGAACATTGCCATAGAAACTAAACCCAGCCTTCCTGATGGAATATTCCTCCTTGTTTGATTTGCTTTGAAACAAAGAGGGAATTGCCTTCCACAATTATGGAAAGGCAGGTATTGGAAAATGCCATTTTTAAGTAGTCCTCACAAAAATCTTTGAATATTTTCCCCGTTTTACAGATGCAGGTATTAAGGCTGAGAGAGAACAATCCATTTTCTGAGGTTGTATGGCTAACGGTTGGCTGAGGAGTAGTGGGATATATAGGGTTCTGCTCCCCATCCCCGCCCCCACCCCTCAAACCAGGGATCACAGTTAAGGAATGCTACTGTCAAACCAGACCCTTGTAGGAAGGCTTTTTAAGCAGTATAGTCACAGGAGGGAATAGTATGTGTGCCCAGGCCTGGAGTGAGGGATGGAAATCTAGCAGTGGGCATGGGGAGTTTAGCAGATGCCACATTAGGCTGGGAAGGTAGCAGGCAGCCATGCTGTGTAAGGTAGGCGAGTAATTTGAATTTTACTCTGGGAGCAGTCGGAACCATTTGGAGGTTTGAAGCAGAGAAATACTCAGATTTGTAGCTCTGTGAGTTTCAAAGGTTACACTGAGAGACCACAGCTTCCTATTGGGATGGAGTGGCTGGTAGGCAGAGTGTATTCCCGAGAGAACAACTAAAAATCACAGACCATATACACAGATCTTGGGCTTGAAGACAGCAAAGAGCTGCTGAGGAAAAGAGGATGAGAGTGGCTAGGACTGTGGGAGCTGTCTTATCTAGCCTCTTCTAGATTGGATTCATTGGCAAGTGTAGGGATGGGCAGAAGGCTGAAAATTCAGGATTTGCCCTAGTGGATGGCTGCCACCGGGGAAAAGAGAAACTAGCAGAGCTTCTGGGAAAGCCTCAAAAAGCCCCAAGCATGTGGCTGGTTCTTCCCTCAGTTGAATTCTGAGGCTGCATGGAGCAGGAGGCCAAATCCTAAGTGGAAGTCCTCTGAGAAGAATATAGCAGAGTTTTAATTTTCAGCAGTCTTCACAGTTTCAAGAGACGGAGATGGAAGTTCAAGCTCATTGTGAGGAGGGAGTCCGGTGATCACACAGAATTTCAGGTCAGAATATTGAAGGGCTGTGCCTTCAATAAGGGTAAACAGGAAGTAGATTGAGCTTTGTCTTGAGTTCTACAGAGTCTTGATAAAGGCTGGTTGGGTAGTCTTGGTTAGATAGACCAGCTAGTCTCTCATTAGACAGAGGCAATCAGTTAGTACTCTGCCTAAAGGAGGGAGGGTGGTAAATGGACTCTGGAGGAAAATGACATCACCTGAAGTCTCTAAAAGTTTTAGAAACAATAGCCATTAAGTCAGTAGCTGCTGGACATGCCAAAACTCAGAAACACATGACTGAAAACCAAGAGAAAAACAGTTCAAGGAAATAGGCCCACAGATACTCTAGTTATAGAAATTATTTTACAAGACTTTTAAGTAACTGGATAAATACGTTGAAGAATACAGAGAAACTGAAAATAGAGAGGGTATATCAGAGGTATGAATTTGTAAAATCAAATCAAAGGGACAATTCTAGAACTGAATGAATGATATCAGTAACAGTAATCTGGATGTGATAGTAAGTGGAATTAGTGAACTGGAGGGCAGATCAATGGAAAATCTTCATGATGTAGCACACAAGGAGGAAAGAATAGAAAATACAGAAAAGAGCATTATATAGACATGTGGGACTCAGTCAATGAATCCAACATAGAACTGGCATTCCAGAAGGAAATGCTAGCGAGTAGAGTAGGAACAACATTTAAAGAGATAATGGCTGAATATTTTCTAAAACTGATGGATGGTATTACTCTCTGGGTTTGTGAAGCTCTGTGATATCAAGAAGTATAAATACAATGTCACAGCACTGTATTATAAGTAAATGTCATAACTAGACTGCTAAAAATCAAAGACAAAAAGAAAAAAAGTACCCATTACCTTTAAAAGAACAATAATAAGGTTGATACCTGACTTGTCAACAGAATCAATGGAAGGCAGAAGACAATGGAATGACATCTTCCAAGTACTAAGATTATTATGGTTTCCAGTAAGGAGAATGGATTTTGGGGGTCAGAGGTGGATAGAGAGGATATGGAAAGAACAATTCATAGGCTTTTAAAGTCTTACAATGTCCTGCAAGAGGTGACTGTAGCCTAGGTTAGGGTAATAAGGGTAGAGATGGAGACAAGTGGGCTGACTCAATAAATATTTAGGTCAAAAGAAATAACACAAAGCCACCAATTCACCCACCCCAGCTTCCCAAAGACTCTGTCTCATCTCCGTGGTTGCTTTCTTCTTTCCTCAGCCATGTCGTAGACCATCCAGTTGGCTGAGATGAAAGCGCATCTTTCCCACAAGATAGTCTTTTGAGTAACCCTACCCCTTCTTTTTCTTGTTTCCACACACAATGTTCAGACAGTGACTGTGTACACCTCTGGTTCTCTGTGGAGAATTCCAGGTGGCACCATAATGGGACTTTGGGCAAAGTATTCAGCTCCTATTGTATACAAGTATGTGATGGTCAGGATGTGGAGTTTTAGACAAGTGGACATAATAATAGGCCAAGGGCTGGGCAGGGCAGGTTGCCTTCTTTGGCATCTCTCTGTTTGGATAAATCTGGACATCAAGTCTGACTTAACTGAATCCAAACACCACCTCTTCCAACTACTGTTTGTGTAAACTTAGGCCTCAGTTTCTTTTATCTGGAAAACAGGATTGCTGGTAATATCTGCACAATGGGGTTCCAGGGTCAGGCACATGTCAATAATCCATATTCTACTCCAATAGCCTGTCTGGTTGGAGGATCTGGTGCAGACCATATGCCAGGATGTGGCACTCAGAGCTATAGGTCATACTGGCTAGTCCTGTCAACACATCACATAATTGTGTGTCTTGGATCAGGAAGGAATGGGGAAGATAGAAGAGGGGAGAAGAGCCAGGTCTTTCTGGTCAAGATAATAAGGTTGATACCTGACTTGTCAGTGGGAATTGAGTGGGAATTGAGAGGGGTGACAGAACTGAATACCAGCCACTTTTCTGTAAGTTCTTCTTGGCTCCTGGTAAGATCAGAGCTTTGATAGTTTAGTATCTGTTAATGAGAGATAACTAAAGCCAAGGGATGAATGTCTGAGGGCAGGGACTCTTTAATTTACATTCTTTAGGAAGTCAGAAGTCTAAAATCAAAGTCTGTGGGGGGCTGTGTTCTTCTGAAAACTTCAGGCAGAATCTATTCTCTTGCTTTTTTTAGTTTCAAGAAGCCACCAGGCCTGTATTCCTTGGCTCATAGGCCCTTCTGTGCCTCAATAAAACCTCTTATCTTTGTCATATCTCCTACTACTGACTCTGATTCTCCTACCTCCTTTCAATAAGGACCCTTATGGTTACAGGAGGTCCTGCCAACACACCTTAGGGCAGTCACTCCATTTTACCATAATCACATCTGTAAAGTCTCATTTACCATCGACAAAGTAGCATGTTCACAAGTTCCAGGAATTAGGACATGGACGTTTTTGGGAGGGGGTTATTATTAAGTTTACTACAAATTTGTTCTTTCTTCAAATTGTAGTAAAGTATATGTAACATCAAATTAGACATTTTCACCATTTCTAAATAGACAGTTCTGTGGCATTAGATATATTCACACTGTTGTGCAACCATTATCACCATTCATCTCTAGAATTTTTTCATCTTCTCCAATTGAAGGTTGGTACTCATTAAACACGAACTTCCTAATTCTCTATTTCCTGCTGCCCTGAGCATCTGGTAGCCGCCATTCCACTCTCTGTCTTTATGAATTTCATTATTCTGGGTACCTCCTCTAAGTGGAATCATATGGTATTTTATGCTTTTGTAACTATCTTATGTCACTTAGCCCAATGTCTTCATGGTTCATCCATATTGTAGCAGGTGTCAGAATCCTTGTCCCTCTTACAGTTGAATAATAGGGGATACCTGGGTGGCTCAGTCAGTTAAGCATTTGACTCTTGGTTTTGGCTCAGGTCATGATCTCAGGGTCATGAGATTGAGCCCCCGTTGGGCTCTGCACTCAGCATGAGTCTGCTTGAGATTCCTTCTCTCCCTCTGCTCCTTCCCCACCTTGTTCCCTCTCTCTCTCTTAAAAAAATAAAGTTGAATAATATTCAATTGTATTTTACACTACATTTATTATTATTATTATTTATGCTAAATTTAAAAAACAGATTCATCTATCTATGGACACCTGGCTTGCTTCCACCTTTTGGCTCTTGTGAGCAGTGCTGCTGTGGAACACATGTGGGCAAATATCTGTTAAAGTCCTCACATTAATTACTTTCAGGTACGTATGCAGAAGAGGAATTGTTGGACCCTGCATAGTTCTCTGTTTAGTTTTTTTGAGGACTGGCCATGCTAGTTTCCTCTGTGGCTGTCCTATTTTACATTCCAGTGGTGGTGCACAAGTGTTCTGATTTCCCCACATCCTTACTGACACCTGTTATTTTTCTGTTTTATTTTTCTTTGACAATAGCCATTCTGGTGGGTGTGAGGTGGTATGTCATTGTGATTCTGATTTGCATTTCCTTATTAATAATCTTGAGCTTCTTTTCATGTACTTATTGAACATTTGAATATTTCCTTTGAAGAAATGTCTCTCCAGGTCCTCTGGCCATTTTTTAAATCAAGTTGTTCTATTTTTGCTTTTGTGTTTGAGTTGCAGGAGTTTTTTGTATGTCCTGCATATCAATTCCTTATTAGGTGTATAATTTGTAAATATTTTGTCCCATTCCATGGGTTGTCTTTTCACTCTGATAGTGTCTTTCAATGCACAGACATTTTTAATTTTGCTGAAATCATTGCCAAATCCAAACCCACAAAAATTTTCCCCTTTGTTTTTCTAAAAGCTTTATGGTTTTAGCACTAATGCTTAGGTCTTTGGTCCATTTTGTGTTAATTTTTGCATATAGTTTTAGGAAAGGGTACAACTTCATTTTCCTGCATGTGGATATGTAGTTTTCCCAGCACCATTTGTTGAAAACACTGTCCTTTCCCTATTGAACGGTCTTGATAATCTTGTCAAAAAATCATTTGGCTATATAGGCAAGAAGTTACATAAGTAAATTTTTGACTCATATGGGAATAGTTTGAATTTGTAGTCCTGTTAGGATTTTAGAACGGGAGTTTTACATAGCCTGGCATTTTCCTCAGGGTTATTATGGGTTAGGCAAGAAGCGAGGAGAATGATCTCTAATGAAGAAGAATGATAGAGGGATAGAAAAGAAGGGGAAAGAATGTGGTGGCGGGAAGGAAGGAGTGAGAGGGTGATGTGATGGACTGAGCAGGATCTGGGCGAGGCTCCCACTGGGGCTGAAATCTGCCTCTGCCACACATTGCTGTGGGACGGGGACAAGCTCCTCACCCTCTCTGATGTTCAGTGGGCACATCTATAGAGGCAGACGCCAGGGTCCACATCCACGTGCTGTTGCTGGGATCACGTGCTCTGCAGGCAGACCCAGGAGGGATCGATTAACAGCTGCGGTGAAGATGAGCTCCATTCTTCACGATCTGTATGTTTATAACATATACGATAAGAGAATGAGTGGGGTTACTACGAGGTGAATGACTAGCATGAACAAATGACTTAAGGGTGGGTTTTGGAAGGGGAGGGGCTTACTTTTCTGCCTGGTGCCAGCCTTGTAGTTGAGCTGGGGACTGCCCCGTCTGTTTGATGCAGGTGGTGTGTCTGGCATGCGGATGGGATGTTAATCAATGGATTCGTACTGGGCCATCTATCGTGTCGGGTTGCTCCTTCCCAGCATTAAACAATGCCAAGCTGGTGACTAAAGAGGAAAGGGAGACACTGCGATCCAACTGTTAGGGGTCTGTCTCAGACAGTGGGTGATTGGGGGGCGGGGTGCCATCTCTGGGTACTCAGCTCTGTTCTGGGAAGCGGTGGTGATGGAAGAAAGCACATCAGCTCTGGAGCCAGATACATGTTGGGTTCAGTCCTGGTTCCTTCATTTACAGCTGTGTGACCTCAGACAAGTCACTTTAACTCTCTGGAAAGCGTGATAACACCATACTTTCTTTTGGCTGCCTCCTGATCATTGTTTTTTTCTTTTCTTTTTTAAAAATTTTATTTATGTATTTGAGAGAGAGACAGAGAGAGTACATGTAGGGGGAAGGGCAGAAGAGGAGGGAGAGGGAGAAGCAGTCTTCCCACAGGGAGCAATCCCAGGACCCTGAGGTCATGACCTGAACTGGTCAGACACTTAACAGGCTGAGCCCTCCAGGTGTCCCTGATCTTTGCTTTTTATTTTTATTTTTTAAGATTTTACTTATTTATTTGACAGATAGAGATCACAAGTAGGCAGAGAGGCAGGCAGAGAGAGAGGGGGAAGGGGGCTCTCTGCCTGCGGGGCTCTATCTCAGGACCCTGAGAGCATGAACTGGGCCGAAGGCAGAGGCTTAACCCACTGAGTCACCCAGGCGCTCTGATCTTTGCTTTTTAATCTTGACTTTTGATGTTTTCCTATACACTTAACCATTGCATATGACCTTCTCCCTTTGAAATGGGATCCAAAACCGATAGACTACACCCTTCATGATAAACTGTAATGTTGCCCACTCCCTATTACTTCCTATGCCACTGGAACACAAATGTAAGGGCTTGAGCTTTCTTCCTGACAATTACAGTCATCACTATTGATAAGTTTCTGTCACCTGGACATGGCATGATGATAGCTTTTCCTGAGCAGGACAATGTCAGCACAATTCGTCAGGAATTCTGAGCAATGACAGAGATCCTCACTCCTCTCCACTCTAGGGCTGTCCACTTGGGTGGGCTGTTTGTCCTGCCCCGTGAAGGCCCACCACTCAGACGTGTTTTTCTGGAATGGTTCTGGCTTTTCTCCAGCCCCAGACTAGAAAGCACAAAAGGAAATCCCAATGTTCTCTTTTAGTTTTTCCTTTAAGGGACATTAGTGGGATATCAGTCCCAACCACTCAGATTCTTTTTCTTGAGCCTCTATCCTGGCATCTCTTGCTTCCAGGGGCAAGGGCCTTTCTACCCAGAAAATAGTCTACGTCTTGGCAGCACAAGTGCTACTTCCTTCCGAAGGACCCAAATGGCTGCCTTTGCAACCCCTTCACTCTTCCTACGAGGATCTCCCACCATCAGATCTGTGGTGTCTTCCCCGAAGAGATGGTGGCTGAGGTGAGATCCATTCTGGATGCCTCTGGCCTACGCTGTCCTTTGCTATCCACTCCTCCTTGTGAGTTGAGCCTGGAGAGGGAAGGCAGTGGCTGGAGTGGAGCTGGGGCGGGGGGCATGCAGATCACAGAGCATGAGTGCCAGCCACAGGTGCCAGAGGATGTTCTGAATTTCATGGTCCCGTTTGTAGACCAGCTCACACAGCTGGACTCGGCTCCCATCTCTAATAATACTGCTCGGCAAAGGGAATGATGCAACTTTGTCGAGCACTAGGGCATGCCAGGGATTTTATGCGTTACCTCCTTTATTTATAGCAAAAACCCTTCAATGCAAAGTATTATATCCCTAATTTTTAAAAACCCACTTTATGAGGCGCTGTTGACATTCCAAAGACTGTGCATAGTTAATGTATACAACTTAATGACTTTGGAGGTAAATATACACCCACAACTATTGCTACAGTTTGTGCCATGGATATATCCCTTCCCTCCAAAGGTTTCCCACCCTCTCATTATTATTGTTATTATTTCCAGTGATGAGAACGGTTAACATAAGATCTACCCTAGCAGGTCTTTAAGTACAAAATATGGTATTGCTAATTATTGGTTCTACACAGTGCAGTGGAGCTCTGGGATGTAGTCATCTTGTATACCTCAAACTTTGCACCGTTCTGTTCATACTTCCCTTAATAACCGCTGGCAGCCACCATCCTGCCCTCTGCTTGTGTGAGTTTGCCTATTTTAAGTTCACAGGTGGTTTCCACCAGATCACACACTGAAGCTCTACATTCATCTTCCAGGAGAGCGGCTGTGAGACATGGGGTCTCAGGCTGTCTCCTGTTGGATAGAATACACAGATTACCCTACTTGGGTGTTGTCCCAGAACAAAACCTCAGGAGGGAGTCATGGAAGGCCATTTACAGATGAGAAAGTCGGTGTTCTTTGGCTGGGGGTGGGAGACTGGGCCAGGAAATTGAGTCTTTGGAATCCAAGTCCGGCCACCGGGTGTCACATGGAGGGAAAGGGGGAAGACACTTTCCTGTGTTACCCTGTAAGCTGTGCAGAACTGTGAGGGAAGTTGTAGAGGGGCAGATTTCTGGGTGAACCGACAGAATGAACTCCTCCTGGTTGTCTGTGGGGTCTGTCCCCCGCTAGCGAGCTACCTTGAGGAGGTCAGTGAGAGACTGGGAAGGGCCCGACATGGCGGGAAGTTGGTCAACCAGCTCTAAGTGACTGTGACTCTTGTAGTTCGAGAACATCTTGCTTCTCTTCGTGGAATTATAGCTCATCCTATACTAAAGCCAAGATCTAGAATCAGTGCTTCGGAGTTCCAAGTGCCTCACCATTACGGGCTTGGAGGATGGAGACCATAAATGATTCAATTACTGTTCTCTGGTGTGAATCACCCAAGGATTCCAAGTGATTTGCCTATTGATTTTCTGTATTTGGCAACAGCCTCTCTACCCTGTGGGATGTGATTTTGACTGCAATCCTTATCACAGGGAATCTACTATTTTGCTTAAAAGACTCATGAATTTCGTAAACTTGAAAAATATGCTGTGGAACGCACAATCCCAAACCCCCTTCTGGCCTAAAGAAAAACGGATAGCACCATTAGCTGCTAACATTTTCCTTAAATCTACTCGCTTCTCGGCTCTCATGCCTACAACTCAATGCTCCCAGATCAGGCGTGTGTTTTTCAAATGATATTGCAGTTAATGGTACAAAATATTTACATTTATGCCCCAAATCCAAAGAGCCACACAACTTTATTTCTCCTTTTGTAGTTTCAATATTTAATTAGTGATGAAGCACCAGAAACCTGTAGGGAAAACACAGTCCATTATTTTTTAAGTTATAGTATATTTACAACCCATTTCCACCTGCTCCCTTTGTCTCCACCTGTCTCCGCTGTGCACAGATTCGTCTCAGCTGTCCCCTCAGGAATACAGCTGTGTCATCGCATACTGTGGCATCCTAATATTTCATACTAAGCTTTAAACCAATTAGGAGTGACTACTGACTGTGCTGACTCATGGGAAGAGAAGGGGATAATGTGTCCTTCAGGTAATGAACTTCTTTGGGGACTTAACACATATTTCATTTTTTAGCGCTGTTGGTTTTCCCTTGTCACATTTCTGTGCATGCATGTGGCTTCGTTTTGCTTCTTTGTGCTAGGGGGATTATACAGGGACTCATATTTGCCAAGTAACCAAGCTTATATTAATAATGGCAGGAACTGGATGGATGCGTAGTGGGATTACTGGGCCAACCTTGGAGGCCCCAGGGACGTCCTGGAGATGGCACAGGAGGTCACAGGTGGTGGGACCCATTTAAAGGGGGCAGCCTCAACTGAGCTCCAGCCCATTATGGCGTGTGGAAACTAGAACTTCTTTTTCTTATCTTATCTTTTTTTTTTTTTAAGATTTTATTTATTTATTTGAGAGAGAGAGAGAGAGAGAGAGAGAGTATGTACATGAGCCAGGGTAGGAGGGTGGTCAGAGGGAAAGAGACAGAGAGAGATGTGGACTCCCGGCTGAGCAGGGAGCCCAGCTTGGGCTTGATCCAGGACCCTGGGATCCATACCAGAGCTGAAAACTGATGCTTGACCAACAGAGTCACCCAGGTGCCCCTTTAAATGGAGGCACTATGCAAATGAAACAGCCACCCTCTGAGTGACAGCTACAGCTGGCTTTTGGCTATTAGTTTGCAACCTCTGGCCTCAACAAATCTACCAACCTTTTATTTCCCCCCCGCAGATGGTAGGCAGATAGTTAGGTGCATTACAAACAAGCATAGACTTTCTTTAGGGTTTCCTACGACTTCGCCACTTGCTCATCCTAGGCCAGTGGAGGACTTGGTTCCCGATTCCCTGTCTGGGTTCCATATGGTAAAAGCCTAAGGCAGAGGGCTGGCTGGGTCAGAACCCTTGTGGGCAACTACAAGTGTCCACATACAAATGACGTGGGATGAACCTGACTCTGTTTGATTAGAGAGAAGGATTCTGGTGGTGGTTGGGTCTGGAGCAATTTCTGTGTTTATGTTGGGGCCACGGTAGATTTCTATAGAGCAGGCACCTGTAGCCAATGTCAGAAGAGTAGCAAGGCTCAGGCAGCTTGGCTGGGTCCCCTTCAAGGAGGATACTTGTCCTAGAAGCTTTCCCATGCTGCTTCTCATTTGAGCCACACAGCAACAGGATAAGGTGGTTATTGCCATTTTGCCAAAGATGAAATTGAAGGTCTGAGAGTGTTTGCAGTTACTGAGTGGCTGAGCGGGGACCTGAATCTGGATCATTTGATAGTAAGGCAAGCAGACCATCCCTCCCCTGCCCTGGACTCAGGGTGAGGCACCCTTGCTTCCTGGACCAGGAATATAGCATGACAAATAGCATGAAAACCATCAATTTTTTAGGACCCCCCAGTTTTCTAATGGGAATTTGGCCTCCTATTTACACCTGTGTGCATATACAAAGAACTTTATTTTCTTGATTAGCATAAAAGATGACCCTAGAAGAAGTTCCTTCGCAGTCTAGGGAACCTGTGTTGAAATAAGACATTAACAGAAAACTTCACCCTCCACTGCCCACTCCTGAGTCCTTAAAGCCCCAAGTTGGAACAGGGCATGTCCTAATTCTTCAGTGGAAATTTCTTTGCTCCACTAAGTTCAATCCATGTTGGAGCCATTAAAATGTCTTCTTAGTGCTTAACCTGAAATTACCTCCTTTTACAGATTTTCCCGTTAGGTAGATCTATAGCCCTTTGGAAAATGACTTGCTTTTCATGGTGGTGGAGGAATGTCTGTGATTTTAATATCATGATGCAATGTGTCTTGATTCATCAATGTGTGAGCACTATCTAGCTCTGAGTTAGACTACCAGTAAATAAAAATGGACTTGGTGCCTGACTCCCGCCTCCATAAAAATCCAGGGAAATGTAGATGACGGGAGCAAGCAGCAGCGCCTGAGCCCGAGAACCTGGAAGGTTTGAGGGAGGTACTTACTAGTCATCTGGTATTCATTGCAATAACATCAATCTCACCAGATTCTCTTGATATTAATGTAGATGCTATGCATTTAATATATACTTCCATTGGAATTTCATTATAATTGAGCACTAAATGATGTCCACTTATGGCAAAGTGGTTCCAGAATTTTTTGTAATAAATGGATTTTAGTAGAATCCCAGATTCTTTGCTGAGTCTATATTAGACTCTTTATGCTCTAATTGTCATTGATTGTCTTTACTGTATTATTTCCAGACAGTTCATAATTTCCTCTGCTGAACAAATGATGATTTGTGAGTGAAGTAAGACACCAACTGGGGTTACGTGGTACCATTGATTTTTTTTTAATTGCTCATTTGGAAAACATCTTTTAAAATCATTCAAATCATATCTGTTGGTGTCATGATTAATGGCTGAAGCGGACCTCATAAGGGGAGTGACTTGTGTAGTAACAATGATAGCAAAAATTTATTGAGTGCTTACTAGGTGCTAGACAGCCTATAAAGGTAAGCACTTTACATTCATTATCTCATTGGAACCCCACAGCTATTCTGTAGGTCTGATTGTCATTTTTATTTTCGTCAAGTGGGCATCGGAGGGTAAGGACTTCATGTGACGTCATACAGCAAGAAAGGGCCAAAGTGGAGGTTGGATACATAACTGCCGGCTTCAGGCCTCAAAGCCAGTGCTGTTAGCCACCATACAAGGTGGCTTGTGGAATGGACTTTCCACGGGCTTCCTGGACCCATGAGAAATTAATCTGCTTTTTTGTCACAAGCAGCTAGACTTACTAAGATAACTTGAAAACTATCTCTATGATAAAGGTATAGATTTCCTCTCCCTTTACCCTCAGGGACAGTGAGGAGCTGGTTTATTTTTATTTTTATTTATTTATTTGACAGACAGAGATCACAAGTAGGCAAGAGAGGCAGGCAGGGAGAGAGAGGAGGAAGCAGGCTCTCCGCGGAGTAGAGAGCCCAATGCGGGGCTCGATCCCAGGACCCTGGGATCATGACCTGAGCCGAAAGCAGAGGCTTTAACCCACTGAGCCACCCAGGTGCCCCTGGAGCTGGTGTTTTGGGGGAGTAGGTATTCTGACAACTAGAAACACAGGGGCTCCGTGAAGCGAATAACCACATTGTACTAGTGCATTTGCTTGCACAGAAGCAGCTTGCCCAGACGCATAGCAGTGGCTAGTTCATGTCAGGGTTAGAACATGTGGTTGTTATGGCTGAGGCTGAGAGCTCTGTATGGCCCAGAACCCTTATACTGTTCATGCTGACTCAGCGTTCCTGCTGGAGGGTGGGGTGGGGGGGCGCCCCAGGAAGGGGCCGTCCCAGCTCTGACCTTAACCAGCCAGTGGCCTTGCGGAAGCATTGTGCCTTCTCTCATTTGCAAAATTAAGGGAAAAACTGGATTGAATTAAAGACTTTGAGACATATTTAGATTTTGGCATTACAAGGTCTTTCTTCAAAAGCAAGAGTATGCAGAAATCTACCATGTAAACAGAGGGAAGTGGAACATCTCTGGTTGAAGTAAGCACTCCCCCCTCCCTATTCTATGTTGGAAAGTTCTTGGGCTTCCCCATGCTGGCACCCAGAGCCCTGGAGACTCTATCGGCTGTCTCACGATCAGCCTGGAAAACCTCCAGACCCATTGCTCCCTAAAGGTCCTGCTAACTGACCCTTCCAAATCTGCTTTGTCTGCATGAGCACACCCAGAGTCCTTGGTCTGCTTTAATTTTGTGAGCCTTGGGAACTGAGTCACTGGTGAATTGTCTTTTGCCATGGTGGCCCCCAAACTGCCGGTCTACTTAGGGCAAAGGTCTGGGACACGGAGGCATGCATTTTGGATTCACCACCTTTTATGTTCCCATCCATTTGTCATTTTCCTCTACTTCTAGTGAGTGTCATTGGGCATTAAACACAATTTTGTAGACTACTTTTAATCTCTTTTTTAACAGGGTGGATTAGGAAATGAGCCAATCAACACATAAAACACTCCCCCCAGTTTTTTAAAAAGATTTATTTATTTATTTGAAAGAGAGGGAGAGAGAGCATGAGCGGGCGAGGCAGAGGGAGAGAATCTCAAGCAGACTCCGCACTGATCGAGGGCCCCATGCAGGGCTTGATCTCATGACCCTGAGATCAGGGCCAGAGCCGAAACCAAGAGTCTGATGCTTAACTGACTGTACCACCCAAGCTACCCCTCCCCCCAAATCTTTTCTCATTCTGTGGCCCAGATGTGTTATTAACTTCTACAAATTTTGCATCTTGGAGGTCAACTGTCCCTTCCTCAGAAAGCTACACTGGTGGCTTCCATTATTATCACATCAGCCATCCCTGGTGTCACCCTTGTTACACCTGTACTCCCCCTTTACCACAGTGAGTACAGCTTAGGATAATGAACTTGTGTGATTGTTTGCTCCAGCATGGGGCTCACTCTGGGCTGCCAGCTCTCCGAGGGCAAGGAGCCTATCCAGAGTGCTCACCATCTTATCCCAAGTACCTAACCCTTTTCCTGACATGGGGAGGGTATGCAACATATACTTCTAGAAGGAATGAATGTTGAAATTCTTTTTATTTGACTATAGTCCAACCAGGTAGTCCAACTTTTCATTCAAAGTGAAGTTCTGGAACTAGGTTACTTGGTTCAAATCCAGGCTCAACCAGTTACTCGGTGTGTGTTCTTGGATGAGTCACAGAAATCTTTTATGGCTCAGTTTCCTCCTCTGTAAAGTAGCACTGATAATAGTATCTATTTTGTAGGGTTTGTATAAGAAATAATGAGAAAACTTACGTACGTAGTTCAGTGACTGGTATATAGGTAAACTTCCAGGATTTTTAGTTTCCTATTTTCATACTATTTCTTTCCCTGGTGGATTACACAATCCTATGCAGGATATATACATAAATTGATAATTATAACATGATGAGTCAAAAAATTTGACCTAATTTTACTGGGGTTCTGCTAAAGTCCAGTGGAGGAAATGGAGACTGGAATGACCAATAATGAATACTAATTATTGCTTATTTATTTATTCATTTTATGAGTAATTTATTTATGGCTAATAAATAACCAATTTATTCATTTATGCTAGCCCTGGGCTAGATATGGGGATACAGGAGAAAATGCGATAATATTTTTTATCATTGGAGTATTTATAAAATCAGACTAGGGAGAAAAAATATTAATAAATAAACTTGATGTTGTAGAATACATCCTTTAATCAGAGTAAGATTGGGTCCTTAGCGTCCTTAAGCTCTGAAAAGATTGTGATTTCACCTTCACTTCCTCTTCTCCTAGGAATTCTGAAGGAAATCAATACTAAACCATAAAATACATAAGGAAGGCCAACAAAATTTTGACTTTTCCTGGGATGACTACTCTGATGCTACTTTGGAATGTTGTTGTCAATAAAATGTCTTTAGAATCCCCTGTTTTCTTGGTGGCTTACACTTCTGCTGGGCGTGCCCATCGCACACTCAACACCGAGCATGGGTATGAGTGCCTGGCACTAAGCTTGGTGGGCGTGAGTTCAGAGCACTATGGGAATTCAGCCGCCTGTGGTGGCTCTGAATAAAGTCTGAAGCCTTTGCATCTCCAGTGGGTGCTTGCTCACCCTGTAACCTCCTGGCTCACCATCTACAGTAGACCCTATGTGAGCCTGCGGTCTCATTAATTCCTGAAGCCCCACTCAGGCACTCGTCTTGCCAGCTCATTCCTTGGGCCCTTTCTCTGACCTGCACCATCCCCGCATGTAATACTGAAGTTGAAAAATTGTGTTTTGATAACTCTTAAGATCCCTCTCTTTCCGTCTCATGGATAATGTTGTTCACGACTTGTTTTCTAGTTGTTTTGAAGTTGCTTCACGTGCGTACACATACATACACTATCATCATATATATTTTGAAGAGTTTATTTATTTATTGGAGAGGGAAAGGGAGAAACAGACTCCTTGCTGAGCAGGGAGCGCGGTGTGGGGCTCCATCCCAGAACTCTGAGATCATGACCTGAACTGAAGGCAGATGCCTCACCAACTGAGCCACCCAGGTGCCCCACACATTTCATCTTAAAGAGACAAAGACTCTTGGGAACAGAACGGTGTTGCTCACTTCCTTTGCACCCTTAGTTCATTTCAATGCAGTGCAGTCTGCTAGGTTCTAGGCATGAATGATTAATAAGACATTAGGTGGTATTCATGAGTCTGTAGTCTGTTGGGATAACATGTACTCTGATCTTAGATGAAGTAGCAGAAAGGAGACAGTGACACACTTTGCCCTGGGAACTGGAGAAATGTCATGGGACCCCCAATGAGAAGGTTCTCTTTAGGCAGAGAAGAGGTTTGTGTGTAAGTGTTGTGGAAGGCAGGGTATTTATGTGTGCGTGTTGTGTGTGTGTGTGTGTGTGTGTGTGTGTGTTATGAGGAGCATTGTATGAGTGTGGGAAGGTTTGTGTATGTGTGTGTGTGTAGTTGCTGGTGTGTATTTTCCTGACTTGTTAGGAGGTTGCATGTGTGCTTTGGGGTTATGGGTATATGTAGGGATTGTGGTGCGTTTGGGGGATTATGGGTGCCAAGGGAGAATTAATATGTGTGTGTGGTGGGTTGTGTGTATGTAGTATTAGGGGAGATGTTGTGAGGTGGTTGTTTGTGTGTAAGGGTTGAGTGTTTGTGTGTGGGGTCATGTATGGGTGTCTGGGGGGTGGGTTTATGGGTATGAGAGAGTGTGGGGCAGAGAGGGTGTGTGGATGGGAGCTGTGGCTGAGTGAGGGTGGCTGTTGGCAGGCATGGGCAGAGACATTTAAGATAAAGACACACATGGCCAGGAAATAGAGTAGTGGAAAGCATAGCTCATCAGAACTTGGTGAATTCTTAAGAGAGGAAGCTGGAAAAAAACTGGGTTGGGGTCAAACTCACCCTATTTTGGGTCAGGGCCATGCTAAGGTGTTTGGACTTGACCCTGTGATGTTACAAAGCCACAGAGACATCCAGGAGGTTCTTAGTCAGCCATTACCGAATGGTCACTGGAACCAGATGAGTCCCTAGAGACTTAGTGGGTGGCTGCCACTGTCAGTTAAGACTCCGCGATGGGAAAAAGCAGTTCTTTATTGTTAATGCCGACACCTCTGATAATATACTTTTTATCTCTGCTCATAATGGTCATGTAGATAAATTCCATAAATCAAGTCTCAGCAGTAAAAAGGTTAATAAGTTTACGCTGTATAATTGAAAGCCATATTGGTGATTAAAAGGATTTTATATATCAGTTTTCTGGGTCACCAACTAATTATTTTCAATGGCCAGTCATAAAACACAGCACCATGGCTGGCTAGACACTGCAAACTGTGAGATGCTAAATCGTGTAGAAGGGACTACACGGCAGGCTACCTTAAGTTGGCTGGTCTTTCCCTTGGGATGGGATACCACTGAAATCTCTGTTGTTTGTGCTATGCCAGTCCTACAGGATGATTTGGGGTCTGCTTCTTCCCAAAGTAAGGAAGTTAGACAATCCCTCCCCCCCCAAATATAAAGGACATGTTTAGCTCTTGGGACCCCAGGGTAGCTGCAGTCATTCCTATTTAATGCCCTTGGCCCTCGTAATGTTAAGCACTTTCTTCTATAGCAAGACCATATCCTTGGCTATCCTTAGTCAGGATGGAGGATCCAAAAAGGAAGGGAAAAGTGTATGACATGGTGCAGATTAACATTTGTGGATCCCTGGAAATGTTCCTGGAGCTGTGCTTTGTGATTTATATTCACTGGAGACCAGTAAGGTGTGCAGTGTCAAGGTCAGCGACTTGAGAACAGGCTTGGAAACTGGGGGTGCATTGCCCAAAGTCATGGCTACTAAGTGGCATGGCCAGCTCTCAGGCTTGGGTCTATCTGACCCCACTGTCAAGTGATAGCGCCATCGAGTTCCCTACTTTGAACTTCAGGTTTTGTGGAGTCCCATCTGATGGCACAATAAGAGCAACAAAGATGAAATGTTCATGGTTGGTTCTGACCTTGATCTGGAGTATTTGGCGGGTGGTGGAAGCCAGATTGATGTACTGAGTGAAATACACATTATGTAGGGAGATGGTGTCCCCTGGTGTAGTGCAAGGTGGAGTAAGTGCTGAGAATATCCGTCTCCGGTTTTGGAGGTTGCGTAAACACAGATGGGACGAGTAGGGGAGGAGTCAGGAAAAGGACATTTGTTTCCACTCCTGCTATTATTCCTTCAGAATGGGCCCAATGCACTGTTAGCCAAAATGCCAAACCTCTAGAGTTTGTGAATTCAGAGATTAATGTATTTACATGGTTAATATCAGTAAAGAAACACAATTGCTGTCCATGAAAGTATGAATTAGTTGGCTAGAACCCACAAAAGTTGCTAGATACAGTGTTTCACATGTTTTCTTTAACTCTTGAATGGGTCAAATTTTGCCCCATTCAGAAGCAGAGAAGCTGAGCCTGGAAACCTTCTGGTAGTTGACATATTTCATTTGGTTTCTCCAGTCCTTTATCAGGTTCTGGCTTTACCTAGCAAAACAGGCAGTGCTGGGTTGCGAGCGCGTGTGCGCTTGTGCACAAACACATGCCCGGGGGGAGGGAACATTTATAAAATCATTCTGTTGGGGGGCTGCTAATAACAGATGAGTCAGAAAGTTTGAACTACTTGGTTACTTTCTTTAAAGGCAAACGATTTGCGGATGAAACAAAGAATGAAAATTGGAAGCTGAATACCATCGTCTTGGCTACAGAGTTCCATCGTTCCAAGAATAGCCAAGAATATCCAGGATTGTGATGACTGGTTTCAAAAATGTATTTGATAGATCTGGTAATCAAATCACCAAGCAAAGGAAACAGTCCAAAGATGCCACTGAGACTGGACATTCTCAGAACTCTGCACAGGGCTTGGTAACTAAACCTAGGTACTTCGTTTTCTTGGCATCCTGCTAAGAAAGTCTGACCTATCAGTGGCTTCCTGTTCCCATCTGCCATCAGGCAGTAGTGAAATGTAGGAGTGGCCTTAGTTCCTTCCCAGAGGAAGAAGGAGACGTGATTAACCGGAAAACCTGAGAGGAAGTCTCAGAGATGTGTACGGAGAAAAGGTGAATGGCTCTCTTTGGGGTCAGGGTGGAAAGGTTCACTGTGCAGGGGAAAGTTGGGTTTCTTACATTACAGGGATTCTTCTTTGGGTCCACTGTGACAAGAGTGTTCCAAAGATGACAGCTCCCTTGGCTTCTCAGCCATATTTTAGCAAGAAATATTGGGAATAGGGTGAGGAATGGGAGGTGAGAGGGGGCAGGAGGGAGACTAAGTGAGGAGCAGACTTGAAAGTGAAGAGAGAAAAGGGGAGAGCATGGCAAACATACTCCCATAAATATGAAAACAAATGGGTTTCAGATTGCTTGAGACACAAATGACATTTCTCTTTAATGGGAAGCATACTTTGAATAAAACCAAGCAAGCATCATTCATCATCTTTCCTCCTGATGTGACTTAACAATCAGTGTGCGTGAGGGCAGTCTGGGACTCATTCAGGATTGTGGGCTAGAGCTATGGCTGGGCGATGAGGCTTGTTTGGGTCTGGGAGCACAGAATTGGGCACCCAGGGGTGGCTAAGGTCAGGGCAGGGGAAATCCAAGACTGTGATGTAACATTAAGGGTTTCCATGGTGGACTGCTTCTTAACAGGAGAAATCCGTCTCTGTCATGGGCATGCCATCCCTGGCAGCTCATTGTCACCCTAACAGGGAGGTGGTAGAAAGGAAGGCAGGGGCAGAGAGCAGGGTTTGAGTTACACCCAGCTATAAAAATTGTGTACATTTCCTCTGGCTCATTTCTTTCCCTGCAGGGCCCAGAGCCTCCCTGGCAGGTTTCTCCTGTCTCCATCCTCTCCCTAAACAAAAGTTGTATGCCCTGTTTCTTGGTCTCGGCTTATCTGATGGACACAGCCAGTCTGGCATGAAAATCCCTACTAATGGGTTCATCTGTTATTATCACAAATTGGGCTACGATCTCAACAGAGCCTCTTGGGAAACAGTGCCTTGATGGAAGGATGGGCTTGGGTGGAAGAATTTCAAATACTGTGGGCAGGGTAGGAACCAGGGTGAGGTGTGTGAGGCACTGGCAGTGGGCACAAAATTGAAGGGGGGCGGGTAAAACAAATAAACAGACAAACACAAATCCCTATTGATTAAGACAAAGAATACTTTATTACAGTATTTTTTTTTTTTTAGAAATAAACATTCATGCAAGAAGTCCACGATGAACAGAATGTCAGACTTTTAAGTACAGAACAGATGGGCCTGGATTAGGGTGAGGAAGTGAGACGTTCACTCTCAGGGTTATGCAAGTGACTGATCGAATCTGGTCTTTATTTAAAAGTTTGACATTTTGTTCATGAGAAGTTGGGGTGTGAGAGGCCACATGGTGGGCCAGAGGCTGCGCCTTTAGTTCTGGCCCCAGCCTTGTTCTGCAGCCCTGTGATGATTCTCTCGCTGAATTTGTATCTTATCTTTGCAATACATTTTCTTTTGCTCAAGCTGGGTTGAGTGTGGTTCTGTTTCTGAAAACCAGTAATCCCTAATGCAGAAATAAACGTTCACTTCTTTCTCTTCAAGGAGCACTGTCAGAGAATCTTTCCTTTTAGATTCATTTGCTATTTCAAGCTGTAAAAGGCAATTTTCCAACAACAGCAAGGACTTCCTTTTCAGATGGATTACTTCTAATCTCATCAATCTAATACAATGGTTTTCATTTTTACCTGTTCCCTTAAAAGATCTAATCACAGTTTTACATGGTTACAGTGATAATGAATGTAAAATTTTATGTTCTGGGTTTGTTTTTTAGGGTTTTTTTGTGAACTTTGTATACCGAAGGTTTTCTGTGTTGTTACATGTCAATGGCTCTACGCCATTCCACTGAGTTTTATGCTCCGTATTTTACTTATTAAATCTCTTATTGTTAGACTTATAAATTGTCTCCAATTTTCCATATAATGGATAATGTGAAAATGAATGTGTTCATCCCCATGGATTTCGTTTCTTCAGTTATTTCTTTAAATTATGGTCCCAGAAGTCTGATTTCTGAGCCAAAGTCCCTTGTTAGACTTCTTAATATGTAATTTGTATTGCCATATAATTTTTAACAGCACTTAGAGTTTATAGTGAAAACAATAGAATTTGAACCAAAAATAATCTTACACATAAGTAAGCTACCTCATTTCAAATTTAAGTAGGAGTGGGGTAAGTAACCATTTTAAAAATTGGATTTATTTATGCTGTAATTCAGTTTTAAAATGGAGCCCCAGATATATTTTTACCTCTCACTTCCAGTAGAGCCTATGGCTGCACCAACTACTTTTTCCCCCCTCTCCAGTTAATTTTGCAAACCAGAGGAACAATCATATTTTATGGTTTCTTTATAAGAATATATATTCTCATGAGAACCAAATAGTGATCGAAGTTGCAATTTTAAATTGGAACTCTAACATACATGGCAGGTATCTGATGCCAAAATATTTATTTTAAAAAGTAGCAATCTTAAAAACTCCAAGAGAAAATTAAAATCTTCTGTTTCAACAATGGGAAAATGAAGCCCTCCCAATATCTCATTTACTATTCAGGAATTATATATTTGCAAATGAAAATCCAAAGACCTATTCCGCATTTCTGTGCTTTATTTTCACTGGAGCATGTAAGGGCATTTAAAAACAAACAGTAAAGACCAAAAAAAAAAAAAAAAAAAAAAGACCCTCACACACCAAAAGGCTCCATTTTCCCAAATTGAGTTAATAATTGAACTAGTGACAAAGCAAATATTCCTTATACATGGGCCATTGTCTCTCTATAAAAGAATTCTGCCAACATTTTCCCTGACCCCAACATTTCAAAATATTACACTCATTCTCAACGTAGATAAATATGATGGAGGTAAAAATCTCAAAGGTGACCTTTGGGAGATCAGTGTTTAAAAAGCAAATCTGGTTACATCCCTTCATGGAAATACTTTCACCAGCCACAGCATTATGTCAATTGTTTCAATATCCAGGCTGCTTTTCAGAAGAAGGATTTTCCAGGTAGACCTGAAAACAGGAAGCAAATGAAAGAAAGACACTTGGCACATCACTGTGGCTAGGACTGCCTAGGGAAACTCTAACTCCTAAAATAGTTAACTCTGGAAATACACAAATCTTGAGATTCACCTGTAAAATAACCCTTCCATCTTATAGATGAAGAGTCAAAGATTCCATGGCTTGCCCAAAGTCAAATGGCTAGATTGTTCCAGCACCGAGGCTACCCTTTAGCTCTTTGGAATTCTGTGTACCATTACTTTATTTTACTACCATGTCACTGACAATAATGTTCTTCCTTGCGGCCTGCCTCCATTCCAGGCCCTCTTCCTCCTGTGTTAGCCAGATCTCTATCTTGGGAACCAACGAGAGGAGTCCCCATTCCAGGGAGTGCCCCCATTCCATGAGCATTGGGCTGCTAAAATATTGAGCATTGGGCCCCATTCCATGAGCATTGGGCTGCTAAAATATTGAGCAACACTGTAAATTCTCTTCCTGCCTCCAAATTCTCTTTCTCTGTTCTGTCAGGCTGGGACCTCCACCACCATTGACCAACTCAGTCTCAGGTTCTCTTAGCTCAGATTCTCCAGAAAACATTTATCGGGCTTTATTCAGTTTATGGTTTCATTCTCTTTAGATTAGGTTTGTCTCTTGGTTTCTTCCAAAGGGGCTGAAGATCAGTTCCAAAGAGTGGGCAGCTGTCTCGGTAGGTAGTTTTAACACCATGTCTCTTAAAATTGAGCATCATTCTGGGGTCCAGTATTTTGATACATAGAAGGTCCTGGAAGGAAACAATTCAGTCAGGTGATTCCATGAACAAACTTTCAAGAAAGGACTACCTTCAGAGGAATGGACAGCATTAAGGGGACCGGACCAGAAATATTGACACACCCTGAGTTTGGCAACAGTGGGGAACTGCTGCCACTTGAGGCCAAAAGTGGAAAATGGAGGAAATAGTGTTATATAGCCTGGTGAAAAATGGTGTGCTGGAAGATAGACTGCTTGACAAAGCCACAGCCATGGAGGATGTTGATAGTGCTCAGAGATGCTGCACCGGAGCAGGGAGGGCAAGAAGAAGAAATATTCCTGCCTCACTATCTTACCATCCTCCCTTTCTGGCATTGGTCAGACTCAAAAGGAAGTCAGCCACCAATAGAGCCAGGGGTGTGGCTTGTCAGGGTCAAGCTCCAAGGGCACAGAGCAGAGCAGAGAATGAGTTGGGGGAGTAAAAAGAAAAATATTAGCAACTGTTTGTCTGTGTGTCTTCTCATATAGTATTTGAAACAGTTTCATGGAGTGGTTGAGGAGACTGAGGTAAATTGACAAGGCATCGAATCTTTTCTGAGGTAAGGTAGCTTCTCCAGCAGTAAACTTGCTGATGGTCCCAGAGCTAGTGTGTCCCTGGGATGTGAGCACATCTGTGTCATGGTAAAGATAACAGTATTGAACACCAGATAGTGTTCAGGCAGTGTGCTAAGGCAATCGCAGTCTTCAGCTCATTTAATCTTTACAACAACTGTGAGGGCTGAATACTGTCACTCCTTGGGGGTACCAGGCTTGAGGTTGTCCATCTTCAGGAGGCTCTCAGTAGGTACTAACAGTCATGAAATGTCTTCTTCTATGGAGAAATAATGATTCGAAATGACATTTTCTCCATGAGGAAGGTGCTGTCCCCATCTTACAGGTGGTAGAATTCAGGTTTGATAGATGTGTAGCCCAGAAAAACTCAGCCGATACTAAGATGCAGCCAGGATTTGAGCCACTTAAACTCACTATAATATCTGCCCTCTTTGCTTTAATTCACACACCATACTTTCTCATCCACCTTCAAATCAGGAAACCTAGTGATCTGTTCTGAGAGTCTGTGTGAATCTGATATGTTGCCCCTTTGGCAATCCCTGTCTCCTTATCCAGGCTTGTAGAACGATACCTCCTGTTTCTTTCTGTCCTCTGTCAGAACCGGGTCACTGGAAAGAGGAAATGAAAGAGTAAATGAATGAATGAACACATGAATAAGTAGACAGCATACATATTCTCATTCTAGGAAATCCATAATCTCACTGCTTTATTGCGTCATTAAAACCCTGGGATAGGTGATGATTCCCCTATTACTGAAAATCAGGTTGCTGGAAGGTGAAAGCTGCATGATTCCAATGTTGTTTTCCTTGTGCTTTGCAAGTTTCCTCCAATAGCCTTTCGGATGATGGGAGCTGAAAAAACCTGCAGCAGATATTTAACAGCCATTTTATTCAGTGTGTTGGGAACTGGACAGAACCCTTTGAGGGTTTATAATCTAACAAGTAGATGTTAAATCCTGTAATCCAAGGGGGGGCGGGCACACTGGTCTAGGATCAGATGACCAATGGTTGAGAGGCTGAGTCCTTTCTCCTTGATCGAAGAATGGTCCACTTTGGGTAGGGAGACTGTCCTCTTCAGTGAGCCTTCAGATTTGGGAGGGTCTGCATGGAGCAAGGAGTGAGGAATGGAGGATGAGCTCTGCCAACCCCATCACCTGAACTAGTTCTGGTGACCAGGAAGGTGACTGATGGGCACCTTTTTTTTTCCACTGGGAAGGTATTATTACTAGGATAGTATTTCTTTAACATCATATCCATATAATTCGCCTGGCAAGCTTGTAGAAAGCAGATTTTGACTCACTAAGTCTGGGTTGGGGCCTGCATTTCTTCACTTATTACAAGTCCCAGGTGTGCTGACATTGCTGGCCAAAGGGTCTAGACAGCAAGGTCATATGACATGCATTTATCTTATTGCTGTCGTGCTCTCTTTTGTAGGTCAGTGAATTCTAAGTAGCTTTACTTGGGGCCTGGCTGATCTTATATGGGAATATCTGATGTCGTGGAAGGTATGGCCACTGTCATTGTAACTCATGTTGGAGTCATCATTGTGGTTACCATTTGTTGAGGATCTCAATTGGGGCAAAATGCTTGCAAGCCCCAGAAGCTTGCTCAAAGAGGGTAAAATAGAAAGAAAAATTATTGCAAGATACAGACAAAGCCCTTAGAACCCAATTATGGCCCTCTGACCTCTGAGACTGGAGCTAGAAAGAGCAATTTCTCCAGCACTCTTGTCTTCATCCATACAGGGGAGGTGACCATGCTTGCTGGAGATGTTGTGAGGATTAACTAAGGTAAATTCCATGCACAGTGCCTGGTACACAGACAGCTATTTTTATTACTAAATTTATTTAAAATTTTTTTAAATATTTTATTTATTTATTTGAGATGCACAGAGTGAGAGAGAGAGAAAGAGGGAGAGCATGCGAGCAGAGGGTAGAGGTAGAGAGAGGGACAAGCAGACTCCCCGCCGAGCAAGGAGCCTGACGTGGGACTCGATCCCAGGACCCTGGAATCATGACCTGAGCCAAAGGCAGATGTTTAACCGACTGAGCCACCCAGGCATCCCTATTACTAAATTTAAAAACTCTAAGGACAGTGAGACTATTATTATTATGGGGCGACAACACATTTTCATATAGTAGGAAGGCCATGGCATTTGGAATCTGAAAACCTTGGTTTGGGATCCCAGCTGCAACACCTATGGATGGCTACTGTCCCTGAACCCCATTTTAAAAAATCAGTTCTAGCTTCATGGAGACTGGAAGGATTCAGTGAAAGAATGCATGAACGCACATTCATTCAAAATGAAAAGTACTCTTCTAGGGTAAATTTGTCCTGTCCTGTGATGGCTGGGAAGAAGGGACTGACTTAGACCAAAATGGAAAAGATGAGAATGCCACCCTTCAGAACACTATTATACTTAAAAAAAAAAAAAAAGAAAAGAAAAGAAAAAGATTTTGAAAGGAAGAAGTAAAGTTAGGCCAACGATGCCCCCAGTTGGCTTGGCGATTATTTTCCTAAGTGTAAATTCTAGTGCCTCCAGCAAAACATCATACCCTTTGTTAATTTTAACTTGAGTGGTCTCCCAAGGGGCTTCTCTTCTCTTCTCCTCTCCCGTAAAACAATGCATCTGTCTCTACATCCTTTGAAAAGGACTGTAAAAAAGACCCACGAAAGGAAAATTGAGTACCTTTCAATTTTTTTCTCACTTTTTAGTTCTTAAGTTTCATTGAACATTAAAAGTTTTTATGGGTAGTGAGGAAAGGCATTTTGCCACTTGAAGCTAAGGTGTGATCCAAATTACAGGAGACTCCATTTCCAAAGCGGTATTTAGTGAGTTTCACACGTATCTTTTTTATAGGACATGGGCACTGGCACAGAGGGGCAGAAAAAGCAAGTTAGCAGCTCTCTGGTAATGTGCCCTTTGCAGCCCAGGTGTGGTCACAGTGCAGCCTGGCCAGGTCTTTCCTTCCATCCCTTTCCTTCATGCCTTACTGAACAACGATGGGTTGCTTTTCCATGCACAAATGGGCTGCAGGCTTCTTGTCTCCAGAAGCATCCATCTGGGTGTGGACAAGTGAGATCGGGAGGCACTGACTGGTATCAGGAGGCACACAGAGGGTCTGTGTCCTTGGGCACATGCAGTGTTGGGGTTCAACTATCTTGGGGTTGCGTGTGAGGTCTCAGCATCATACTACTATCTTAGCATTTTGCTCTATGTTGGGTGAAAAGGAACCATGTCCAGGTTGAAATATAGACTCTTTCTCTGTCTATCTCTCTCCCCTGTCATTAATGCGCAAGACCTTGGCTGTGAAAGCCACAGACAGCTTCCATTTTCCAAAGGATAAGAAGAAACAGGCCAAACTACTTCATTATTTAGCAGAAAGGGTAAGCAGTCGTAGTGACACACAGATAAAATTTTTTAAAATCCTGTAGATTTAAGGGTCATGAACTAATTAATACCTGCGAAGTCATGCACCAAAGAAGCGAAGATGTGTGAATCTGCCCTTTCTCTTTCTTCTTGGAAGCAATGTCTTCTTGCCTAGGGGATAACCATCTAGTTAATCTGATCAATAATTCTAAAGTTTATTTTTTCTTTCTGTTTTTTGTTTTTTAATGGGAGGGCTGATTTATCTTGTTTGATTTTTTTTTAAACATTTGTCAAATTAACCAAATAGTCACCTAATTGGTACTTTTCACAAGGAAATCCAACTTGAATGTAGAAGAAATTAAAAAATGACCTCTCCTGCCAATTAGAACAGAAAGCAGTCCTCACCCACCTAACGGCTGAATCTCTCACAGTCTATAAACAGGGATCTAGAAAACAGGGGTGTGTGGGAGGAACCCAATGAGAAAGTTTCTTTTTTTATATTTACAGAAAGCCAACTACACAGAGGCAAAGCGGCCTATTTGGTTCAACTACTAATAAAATGCCTTTTAGAATTGATAACAAAATCCACCCCCCAAAGTCTATTTACCCGTATTTCCCCCGCGCCATAAGACACAGGAGACAAATTATTTTTTAAACTCACAAGAGAAACCTCCTCTTCCCTTAAAGTCAAGCAAATCCGAGTTGCCTTCCCTCATAAATTCAAGAACAAAAAGTTATAAATTGAACAGATGAAGGACATTGCCTTCTTTAAAGTGATGTCTCCTTGCCTTAATGGATTTAGCTGTGGCAGGGAGTCAGAGTAAAGCTGTCTTAACTAAATCTTTGACTGATTATGCATTTTTTCCCTATTCATACAAGATAGATTCATCATCCCAATTTGTCAAGCTGGCGAGGTTCCAATTAATTACACCCGGCAAACCTCGGCTTGCGCTCTGCCCATGTCAGGCCTAATCTAGTGCCTCATTTGCCGTCGGCCCAATGAAGAGCTATCAGAGGTGTTGTTGCTCGGGTACTTACCGTGATGGATGCCCCCGGCGGCGGGGCCGGCGGCAGAGGCAGAGCGCTGGGCGCCTCTCTCCTCCGAGCCCCAGGACTCGCGGCTCCCGCACTAATTTGAGGGCTCATCTGTATAGTGGATGTGATCGTCCAGTCCATCTCTCATGGCAGGGCTGAAGGCTTTCCCTGCTGCAGGGGCCGTGGAAATACCTACCCGGGTTCTACATTTCTGTCAGATTTGTCCTTGCAAAACCGGAAAAAAAAAAAAAAAAAAAAAAAAAAAAGAAAGAAGAAGAAGAAGGCAACTTGTCCCTGAGCTGAGTTTCTGAGCTCTTTAGGGCTGCAGGGGAAAATCACAGGGACCGGCAAGGTGGACCCAGAGCATTTATGAATACCCGTATGTGCGCCTGTGTGTGTCTCTGGGCTATTTATAGGCGATGCTATATGCTGTTTGGGCCGCGGGGACTTTGCTTTCATGACCTGCTAACAAATATTACTTATTAAACAGGTGAGGGCCGGTGGATATTGATATGCGATCCCTGGTGTTCACAGGGACTCGTGTCTGATGGGCAGTGAGAGCCCTGTGCTGGGCATATGCTATGACATATCTTGAGAAAGTTGTTTTTATCCTCATTTAAGCTGGGAAGCCTTCGCTCTGAGAGTTAAGTGACCTGCACAAAGTCGCACAAGCAGTAAGTGTGGAGACGGGATTTGAACCGAGGTTTACCCACTTGTAAGGTTTTAGCTCTTTTCTAGCATGCAGTCATTTTTCCTAAGTAACTACTTCTGTTCACACTTTGTCCGGGCCGATGACCCTTGCCTTGCTTTGCTTTTCTTTCTTTCTGTCTTTTTTTAAAAAAGACTTTATTTACTTGAAAGAGAATAGCAGAGAGAGAGAGAGAGAGAGAGACAGGCAGGGGGAGCAGCAGAAGGAGAGGGAGAAGCAGGCTCCCCATTGAGCGGGGAGCTAGACTGTGGGGCTCGATCCCAAGACTGTGATCATTACCTGAGCTGAAGGGGAAGACACTTAACTGACTGAGCCACCAAGGTGCCCCATCCCCTGCTCGTCCAACCTTCAGACTGCAGCGAGAAGCTGACCATTTTGGCAGGGTTGCAGAGCTGCATGGCCCCGTCATTGCTGGGGGCCATGTCTCCCTGGTCCGTGGGACTAGCTGGTCTGGGGGTATAGCGGAGCCAAACCCTGGGCTTACTCCCAGATCGCCTTGACCACTTCCTTATTTCACTCTCCGAGGCTCTCACCCATATGAGTCCGCCCTCCGCTCTCAGTTTTGGATGAACCCCACCCGAAGGTCGTGAGTTCTGGATCCCAGAGAGGCCACTAGAAAGGTCGGATGATGCAGCCCAGAGGGGTCGGCTCCACAGGGGTGTGAGCCTTGACCCAGGGAAATTTGGGGATAGGAAGGAGCCAAGCCTATTCAGACCCCCTTCCTTCCTGCTTATGAGGACCACTCTGAAGGTGTGACACCTCCTTGCCTCCCTTGAAGACAAGTCCCACAGGCTGGGTGGACGTGTGTGATGGGCTGCGGGCTATGTTTCTGGGGCTCACAGTGAGTCAGGGGTTGGTCAGTGACACACTGCATTGCCTCACCTTACATCTTGGCCTCACTTCTCTTTTAACCCACTTCATTTTCAAAACAGAGTGTGGCATCTTTATCCTTAAGTCCAGACCCGAGACAGGGCTATGGAGGCAGTAGGAGCAAAGCCGACTTCTCACCCACGCAGCCTACACAGAAGAGACCCCGGAAGAGACTGTCGTGTTTTGGAAAGAATCAAGTCACATCAAAGATCAACTTTTAATTTTAGTAAGATTTCAAGTGCATTAATATTCAGCATTTACATTCATTCCTAGTTCGCAAATATAATGTGTTTTACAGTTATCAGAAACATATGCTGCTTTTCAGCAGCATTTTATATACAACTTGTTCAACAGAAGGTGCCAACATCCCAATATGTTTGGCCAAGCTCTGACTTTAACCATTGTGATGAGAGAATTCAAGTGCAACAGTGTCATCTTTTTGAATGTAGATGGAGGTGTTGCCAAAGGGTAGCTCATGCTCCAAGAAAAAAGAAGGGAATGATTATTTCTTGCATTGACCTAATTTTTATGATGTTTCTATTATGAAGAGGTCTCTGTACCAAGCTTGGTGAGAGCTACATGGATGAATCAATCCCAGATCTTGTTTTTAAGGAAAACTCCAGTCTTGTAAAATACCTTCTCGAAGAACTGGTGGTGGAATTCTTCTCATGAAAGGAGTCTGCTAATCTGCTACTTACCTGTGGAGCTATTCTGATTGTTAAAATATTGTGATCTGTCATGCCCCTTGGTGAATATGCACTATCCTTAGCCTCCTACACCTGGCCTATCTGATCTCTCTCCTTTGATCTAGTGACTAAACCACTAAGGCCTGGCTAGGCAGGGGATTCCAAGTCCTTCCTCCAACTCTATGTCCGATACCTATTCTGATGGCTCAGAACCCGTGGCTCATTTGTTAAATGTACGGAATGTCTTTTGTGAAAGCAGCGGGATACTGTGTCCATTAAATGGAAGATCTACACCCCTACAGTTACAATCTCTAACTAGGAATATTTCTATCTTTTTTTTTCCTGTCAATTTTGCCTCATGTATTTTGAGGCTCTGTTATTAGGTACATACTTATTAAGAATTGTTATATCTTCTTGATGAACGGGCTCATTTATTATGAAGGAATGTCCCTAGGAAGTTTACTTTATCTGGTATGAATATAGCCACATTCACTTCGTTTTGCTGAGTTTGCATGGCCTGTCTTTTCCCATCCTTTTATTTAACCAATCTGTAACCTTACATTTACAGTCTCTTTCTTATAGATGACCTTTAGGTGAGTCCTGTTTGTTGTTGTTTCTTTGTTTTTATTTTTATTTTATTTATTTATTTATTTATTTTTAAAGATTTTATTTATTTATGTGACACACAGAGATAGAAATCACAAGTAGGCAGAGAGAGAGGAGGAAGCAAGCTCTCCGCTGAGCAGAGAGCCCGATGCGGGACTCAATCCCAGGACCCTGAGATCACGACCTGAGCCGCAGGCAAAGGTTAATTCACTGAGCCACCCAGGCACCGTGTTTCTTTGTTTTTAAACCCAGACTGACAATCTCTGCCTTTTAATAGGAATTACTTGTCTATTTACATTTAATGAATGTTTTGGTATGGTTGGGTTTAGTCTGACATTTTGCTATTTGTTTTCTCTTTGCACATCTGTCTTTTGTTCCTCTCTTCTTCCTTTCTTACCTTCTTTAGGTTATTAAATTTGTTTTCGTTATTTCATTTCAGTGCTTCTATTGGATCTTACATACCTCTTAAGAAATTTTTTTTGTAATTGTTGCTCTAGGAAGTATAATATATATCTCAGTTACTAGCTTATCACAATCTATCTAGTGTTATTACTGTTCCATTTCATGTAAAATGTAAGACCCTTGAGACAATGATTTTAGTTTTATTCTTCTCCCTCATCCTTTGGGCTATTGTTATCATATGTTTGTAGACATATGTATACTGCTGACCCTTGAACAATTTGGTTTTGAATTGCCCAGGTCCACTTATATGTGGATTGTTTTTCAGTAAATACGTTACAGTAAATGTATTTTCTCTTCTTTATGATTTCTTTTTCTCTTTTTAAAGATTTTATTTATTTATTTGACAGACAGAGATCACAAGTAGGCAGGGAGGCAGGCAGATAGAGAGAGGAGGAAGCAGGCTCCCTGCTAAGCAGAAAGCCCAATGCGGGGCTTGATCCCAGGACTCTGGGATCATGACCTGAGCCAAAGGCAGAGGCTTTAACCCACTGAGCCACCCAGGCACCCCTTCCTTATGATTTCTTAATAACATTTTCTTTTCTCCAGCTTACTTTATTGTAAGAATATAGTATATAATGCATATAACAAAAAAAATATGTGTTAACTGACTATGCTATCAGTGAGGCTTCTAGTCAACAGTAGGCTATGAGTAGTTAAATTTTGGGGGAGTCAAAGTTATACTTGGATTTTTTTTTAAAGATTTTATTTATTTATTTATTTGACAGACAGAGATCACAAGTAGGCAGAGAGAGAGGAGGAAGCAGGCTCCCTGCTGAGCAAAGAGCCCGATGCAGGGCTCGATCCTAGGACCCTGGGATCATGACCTGAGCCGAAGGCAGAGGCTTTAACCCACTGAGTTAAAACCCAGGCGCCCCTATACTTGGATTTTTGACTTCATGGGAGGTTGGCGCTCCTATTCTTGGCATTATTCAAGGATTAACTGTATTATAAACTTTGAAATACTCTGAAATATGTGTATATATGTATATGTATGTACATGTATACATTTATATATATATAATTTAAAAAATTTCTCAGCTGCCATTTAAAGATACTCAGAGGAAAAAAGATAGTCTTTTGTTTTTGCCCTCACTCACCATTCCAGTGCTCTTCATTTTTCCCTGTAAGTTCTAAGTTTCCGTCAGTGCAACAGTGTCTTCTTTTTGAATGTAAATGGAGGTGTTGTCAAAGGGTAACTCATACTCCAAGAAAAAAACGAGGGAATGATTATTATTTCTTGCATTGAGCTAATTTTTATGATGTTCCTATTATGAAGAGGTCTCTGTACCAAGCTTGGTGAGAGCTACATGGATGAATCAATCCCAGACCAAGAACTTCCTTTGGCATTTCTTGAGGTGTAATTCTGTATAGACATGCATATTACCCAGTGTGGCTCTAGTTTCCATCTGCGTTTGCCTCTCTCTAGTGACTTCAGATAGAAATAAATGTGGATTAAGGGGCGTCTGGGTGGCTCTGTCAGTTGAGCATCCGACTCTTGATTTCAGCTCAAGTCATGATCTCAGGGTCATGGGATCAAGCCCCTCAGTGGGCTCTGCGCTGGGTGTGGGTCCTGCTTGAGATTCTCTCTTCCTCTCCCTCTGCTCCCACCTTACACTCAAGCTCTCTCTCTAAAAAAAAAAATAGAAATGAATGTGGATTAAAAACACCAGTAGTGACTGAACTTATGTTTCCAATGACAAGTCATTTTGAGGGGATCACCTTGCTATGAAGGCATTGGGAGTGAGATTACAAAACCTGGAGTTTCTGGGCTGGCTTTCCACCTGTATTACCAATTTAACACAGGGTTTAACATATTTTAAGCTCATCTTTAGATTTGGAGGATTTTTATATAAAACTGTGGATTTCTGGCTTTTCTTGAAAAATTAGAAAACTTGTACATTTAGGTTCTAAATTCTGCTACTTCAGTTGGTACCATTGGCCAGAGATGGATAGCATTCCTGGTGCTCGTGAGACTGTGCTATTTATATTTAGTTTGCCCTGATTTCCCATTTTGATTGAGTCACCAAAACTGTCCTGCTGGTACCTGAGGTCCAGAATGAGGAACTAGAACTTCTCCATGCAATGCGTCATCTGGAGGTATATCCTGGGTGACCTAGAAAGTGAATTGAGGTAATTTATATATTTGCAATTCACATCAGGCAAGTGATTAGGTGGGACATTCAGAAGACTCTGTGCTTGTGCCTCTTTAAGACCAAATGGAATCTTCTGTGATGGGAATGTGAGTATGGGGAACTTTTGTCATAGTAAAAAAAAAAAAACAACACCCCAAAACAGAAAAACTCTTGAATTCTTCGATGAAGTCTCCAAGCCTGCATCAATGGCATTACGTTTCTTTGGCTGGGTGAATTTATGCATATTGGATGGAAGACTTCCTCATCCAAATCCTGTCAGAGGCCACGTTTTCTAAATGTGTTTTCTGTTCTGAATGTAAACCTTAACATAAAGGAATGGCTCAAGAATACAATCTTTCGGGGTACGTGGGTGGCTCAGTCGTTGGGTGTCTGCCTTCGGCTCCAGTCATGATCCCGGGACCCTGGGATCGAGCCCCGCATCGGGCTCCCTGCTTGGCAGGAGGCCTGCTTCTCCCTCTCCTACTCCCCCCTGCTTGTGTTTCCTCTCTCGCTGTGTCTCTCTCTGTCAAATAAACAAACAAACAAACAAACAAAAAAAAAGAAAAGAAAAGAATACAATCTTTGCAGAGATGGCAAGGCTTCAGACTATCCTGGGAAAGATATAGGTGAAATATAAAATAATCTTGCTGTAACAATTACTAGACCCACCGGGAAATTCTTTTGTGTCTTCATCCTCTTAGAATCACTTTAAAAAAATTATAATGATTATACCGACTTTCGATGACTCCAAGATGACTTTAAATTCAGATACTTTGCTTCCATAAGCTGGACTGCACAGCCTATTTGAGGGCCAGAGCTGTGGTGCTGAATGAAAGTATAGGAAGCAGAAAGAACACATGGAAAAGGAGAAGGTATCCCAAACAAGAGGGATGTTGGTGGTCAGTGGTGAAGGATGGGATTCATGACCGAGTATGAGATGAGGTTGGACTCGTGTTGTGCACTTTGCAAGAAGAACCCAAGAAGAAACTTCCAATCCAGGTAGGGTGGCCCAAATAGCCATCTGTCAATGTGAACAGATTGACAAACACTCTTGAGTTTACTTGATCCTCTTTGGAGCTTCGTGGAGAAAAATAATAAACTTCTTCTGATGACAGAAATTTAGAAAAGACAAGAGAAATGGGATCTCTGCCCCAAATCCTTCCTTTTAGATTAATGCTCGCTAATGGATATTAAAATGTGGTAGATTAATGAGAGCCCAAAAGACCGTGCAGTTGACAAAAAACACACTTTCTTTTGACAGCTAGACAGTTGAGAGATGTCTAGGAATTAAGGAGTAGTTCAGATTAAATTACCCCCTTCATTAAGACATCCTTTCCTTGGTAAATTGTGAGCTGGGGGAGAGGAGCAAAGAGACACCATGATCACCAGGGGTTATTCATTGAAACTGTAGTTTGTGACCATAGAAATAAAAGACACGTTTAGATTTTATATACTGGCAGGCTAACCAAACTTGGATCAAGAGGAGGCAGGAGCAAGGGATGCTGGGCTTTTGGATAAGCAGCTGCTAGAAACCATGAGGAGCTTGGATGGAGAGAAATGAAAGAGCCTGCCAGGTGTCACAGCCAGCATACCGGTGAAGTGTGTTTTCATCACTGGCTTGTTGTTTGCTCTCTGTGCTGGTGATGTACTGTGTGAAATTAGCTAAGCTGGAACTACATTTCCCAGAATTCCCTCCCCTGGCTGGTTCCATGTTGAGGTTGGTTACTGAAGAAATTTGTGTGAGATTTGGAAGATAGAAGTAAATCAGAAGCCAATTTAATGCTCCAAGAGTTGCGGTAGATTGGGCTCCAAGCACTGTGGCAGCCAATACACATTGTCACTGATGTGTTATCTCACCTCACTGGCATGGGACAGCACCTGGATTGACAGCACCTGGATCTACAGCTCCTCTGTCTTCCATAAGTTCCCTCCTGCATTCCCTGTGTGGCAGAGGATGCCAGCTCCTTCTTCATGCCACCATGATTTTCAGGTTAGAGATGATGAGAGAAAACTGGGGGGCATCCAGATTATTTTTGTGGGTTAGAGTTTATGTGTGTGGGGTCCAGTCCTTCTTTGTTCCCCCACTTTATATACAACTTTTCCACAAGACCTCCCACCTAGCTGACTCAATAATGGTGGCTTCAGGTACACCACCAGATGGAGAGGCAACAGCTTGGATAGACTCTTCTGCACTCTCCAGGTCTAATTTGGCAACACGTCTATTATTCAAAATGCCTCCTAGTCGTCTTGCTTCTTGGATCAAATCCTCACTGATACCCTGACTCTACAGGTGGTCTGCAGATATGCAGATTGAATTCTGTGGGTATTACTGCAACGTATTATTACTTTGTCATTGGGGTCTCTGTCCTTATAAGTGCTAGCTTTCCATTAGCTATAGGCTCTAGGACACTCGAAGTTAAACTGTAATGAGTTATCTTTATCTTCTGTACAGAGGCGAAGGCAGAGAAAGATTCTCATAAAATTGCCCTACATTACTAGGTTCTGGTAAAATTGTGGCAGAATACAGTCTGCCTATTGTGTCTTCCCATTACTGTCTTCGATATATACCCACCACAGTAAATGCAATCACTGTGCCTCTACTCCTATGACACATGAAAGGTAGGAGGTTCATTCTTGTTTTTCTCCTCTGCCGTCAAGAGTTAGTGGGGTCACTAACTTACCTAATCCAGAAAAATGGGTTACTTCTTATACTTTTATGGAAATTTAGCTGTAATTTCTAGGTTAGAAACTCAATGAGAGCAAGGCTTGAGGTCATCTTTTAGTAAATTATTTTGAATTGTGGAACTGAGAGCCATGTATCATTGTATCCAGGATCTTATGGATAAATAGAAAGGTACTAGCATCTTGGGAGTGTTCATTATGTCCCCTGTGCTTCATATGGATTTTCTGTATTATCTCATTGAATCCCCAAATTACACAGTAAAATGGGGATTAGAATCCCCCCTTCAGAGGTGAGAACATGGAAGTCTTGGAGTGGTTCAATTACTTGGCTAGGTTCTGCTAGTATGTGAGCAGTTGGAACTTTAAATCTTTCTATGTCACAAGCTCTTGATTTGATACCAATGGCTAACAGCACATTTCACTTTGCTTGTGTCTTCCACAGATCTTTACCAGACAAGTACTTTGCCCTAAAGCATCGCAAAGGTTCACATATGCTGCTCAGTAGACCAGAGAGATGTTAGAATTTACTCTGCAAAGGGAAATTCACCCAACACTGCCTCTCCAATGCTTCTTGCACCAACCCCCCAGCCCTTTGTTCTCTCCAGCTTCCATGCAGGGAAGTATCCTCATAAGCACTTTTGTGGTTTTCTTGACAGTCTGTTCCCATCCTTTTGGGGCAATGTCTGGGGACAGGGACTACTACTCTGCAGTATTTCCAGCATTGTGTGTTATCTACATCCACTTAGCACTAAGTTTGGAAGGAACTTGGTTTATTTGTTTACTTTATGCTTTTAAATAACTGCATGCTGTAAACAATCCTGATCAAAGCTGAGGATAGGCTCCCCTCATCTCATTGCTCTTATCTAGTGGGCCTTGATGAGATCTGCTTCTTATTAATTTATATAGTGAAGTGTTGAATTGGATGACAAGTCCACCACATCAAGACAGATCCCACAATAATATGCTTCCCAAATGTTGTGTTAATAGGGTATTCTTTTCAGTCCACATTCAACTCAATTTCCTTTGTCCTCACCATCATCATCCTCACTGTCAGTATCAAAAGTACTTCTTGAGTGTCTGTGTGTGATTATGACACATGTCTACACCATATGAACATTTGGGGGGAGACACTGGTGCAGTGGAAAGAGAACTGGCTGAGACAGGGATCAAGTTCCTATTCTAGCTTTCCAATTTAGCTAGCTCTGTGTCCTGGAGCACCTGTGAAACAGGAACAAAGATGCTTTCTTCCTTCTTTTCTTATCTCAAAAGATTAATAAAAATAAACTTTGGGGACACCTGGGTGGCTCAGTTTATTAAACATCTGCCTTCAGCTCAGATCATGAACCCAGGGTCTTGGGATTGAGCCCCATAGTGGGATCCTTGCTCAGCGGGATGCCTGCTTCTCCCTTTCCCTCTGCCTGCTGTTCCCCCTGCTTGTCCTCTTCCTTTTGTCTCTCTGGAAAATAAAGAAATGAAATATTTTAAAAAGTAAATAAACTTTCTACTTGGGTTGCCTGGGTGGCTCAGTCATGACATGTCTGACTCCCGATTTTGGCTCAGGTCACGATCAGGTCATGGTCTCAAGGTCTTGAGATCAAGCCCTGCATTGAGCTCCATGATGGACACAAGGCCTGCTTAAGATTCTCTCCCTCTCCCTCTGTCCTTTGCATGCACACACACTCTCTCTCTCTCTCTCTCAAACAAAACAAAACAAAAGAAAACAACAACAACAACAAAAACCCACCTCTGTACTCAATGAATGTTAATCCACTTTAGATGACAAGGAAAGAAAAGGAAGTGCTACTCACATCAAAGACTTATTTTTATTGGATCCCTTGATTTTTGTGTGCTTCCATAGTTTCTTTTAAGATGGTGGTTTTCAAATAATGTGTCCTCTGATGGCAGCCTCGTGGTGGTGGTGGGGGATTCAACCCATTCTCATCAGAAAAGCTCTGTTTTTTTCTTTTTTTCATCATGAGATTTTTAAATTAAGACTTTTTTCTTTTTTAGAGCAGTTTAAGGTTCACAGTGAAATTGATGGGAGGTTATAAAGATTTGCCATATATCCTTGACCCCCCCTCCTCAGGTAGCTTCTCTTCTTACCAGCATCCTTCACCAGAGTGACAACATTTGTCACAACTGATGAACTTCCCTGGACACATCATAATCACCCAAAATCCATAGTTTATATCAAGGTTCACTCATGGTGGTGTACATTCTATGGTTTTGAACAAATATATAATGACATGCAACCACCATTATATTATCCTACAGAGGAGTGTCACTGTCCCCCAAATCCTCTGTGCTCTGCCTGTTCCTCCCTTTCCCTCCTCTTCATAATAAGATTTTTATACTGCAGTAATGGATAAGTTGATTCATTTGATTGGAAGAGTCAAATAAAGAAGAACAAGCTTCTGGTACTAACGTTTGAAACCGGTGATGTTGAGTAAGATTCTTGATGACTTATGCTTAGGACAAACATAAGGTGGGCAGGAATATGTCTATGTCATTGTACAAAAGTTGATAAATCTGGAGTAGAAGACCAGTCTCAGTACAGAATTGGGGTATATAGTCGGGAAAGTAACAATGGAGATTCCAAACTGAGTTCTGATTTTGTGTTTTTGGCAGGAGTTGTAAGTGAATATGCTCTTCTTCTATGACTTTAGGAGGTGGGTCAAGGAGTGGCTCAGCTAACTAGGAATCAAAATGCCAAGTGATATAGGTCCTAGAAAGAACGATGGTTGGGAGGATAGAAGATGGGGTCTCCTACAGCATTTGCACCCATATATAGTAATTAGCAGGTTACTTCCCCATGAGGATGCTCATTTGAGCATTCACAATAGACTTACTGAGGGTCCCTCCACCCTGCAGGTACTGAGGTCAAAGTAATGCTATCTTGAGCCTCTAAAAATATTCTAATATCTTATGCTCAGTGCTTCCGTTTAGGGGGTGTGCAGGTGGATGGAGGGAATGGGGAGAGTGGTCCAGGAGGTGCAGGGAGATGAGTGAGGGAGGCATGAGGTTAGAAAAGGCACTTTGCCTGATTTTCTTCCTATTTCCACCATTGTCTTCCCACAGTAGTCAGATAGATGGTGGGGTTTGGGGAAGACCCCATTGCTTGAAGTATTTGCTAACTCCATGATCCCCATGGCTCCTTCCTTTACTTGATAGATTCTAGTCATCAATGGAAGCCATCTAGGGAACCTAGGCCTTCTGCAGAGGTCACTTTTTTTCAGAAGAGAGAAATGGGAACCCACCAAGCTGGTGTTTGGCTTGGCTAACAAAAGGCATCAGAGCTGGTCAGCCCACTTGTGGACAGCCATTTTTGGCAGGAGACTTGAAGACAGCAGTCGTGGAGAGATTTTTATGAGGATGCAGGGCACCCATAGACCTAAAAAGCAGAAGAAATGCTTGTTAGTTATGGGGAAGGTGAAAGGCTCAGAAAACTGATTAGCGTAGCAGTGTGGTCAGATGGAAATGAAAGCTCAGAAGCATAATCGTTAATTGGGTGCTTACCTACTAATTTGAGCTTGGATGTCAGCAGCACTGCACTTCATTTCAAACCCAGGGTCAGCCTTTAATGCTACATCATAAATTACGTAAAGGCACAACACTAACAATTAGATAATTATGGAGACCCATGCTGTTGCAATTTAACTGGGCAAGTTCAGGGCAAACATGACAGGAATACTGTTTAACTCTCAGGCTGCTGGCAGGATTTTTTTTTTTTCCTCAAAGAGACAAATGAAAGCATAAGATGATGTGGTTGGCTGGTTTTCAAAGCCTGTGGGTTCAATAATTTCTTTCCAGGAGCTGGGCTCATCAGATGACCCAAACAGACTCCAAAGAAATATTAAAGAAGTGTTAATTATATTTTAGAAAAATCCAGTCTTTAAATCCACACCAGCTGAAGCACCGGGGGTGGGCTGGGTTCCAGCTAAACTTGAAGCTGAAGTTTAAAACCAAAGCTAATTTTTATCATTAGGAGACATTCTGTAGATGAAACATGTGATCTTACAATCCTGGGTCCCTCATGTTAACGTGGAATGAAAATAGGAGATTTGGGGTCCATATTTTATGGTCATTGCGTTCATGTTGGTGAATAAGTGGCCGATTCCACTGACGAAGGTGTTTTCATGACCAATGTGAACTGGCAAGGCTGGCTGGTGCTTCTGTGCTGTACATCATTCATTCATTCATTGATGTGAGCACCTCTGTGTTCTGGGTATGGGGGTAAGATGTCATTAGATAAGAATTTAAACATCGGTCTTATTTCCTGATGGAGTCAGAAGATGTGTGGAGGGTTGGCCCACATATCTGTAATAAGTGTGTTATTTCTGGGAGAGGTTGTTTTCATTGTCAGAACGTGAGCTTGAGAAAGTCAAGAGCCACACCTTATTTTCTCTCCATTCCCACAGCCCCTGCACAGGGAGAGGGGTTCATCTGAAGAAGCATCCAGGTATAAGAGCTTTGCTGAAGGAATGAGTAACTTTCATCCAGAAAAGAAGAGAAAGATTTCATCCGGAAAAGAAGAAAGGTTTACCTGAAGTTTAGGTTTCAGAAAGTCATGTTGCCTGACAAAAGAGATCCCATTTTAACTTCCTAAAAGTAATTTTGAGAAACTAAATTCTGTCATTTAGACCATTGTCTGTTAAATACAGATCTGTGTTTTCTCTTGTTCCAAAAAAAGACACCATGGGACCAGCCCTAGCACATACGGGTGACAGTACAAAGATCATAGAATCAGGGACCATGGAATTTAAGATTGTAGGCTTCCTAGGGAGTTCAATATTGAGTCCCTTTGTTTTACATGTAAGAGAGTGTGTTTTCCCCTGAGATCTTGGGGTATGCAGGCCTAGACTGGGAGGGATGTGACTCAGGGCTACAACACAAAGATATAGGTAGAAGGGGGCTGAAACTAAAAATCTCCCTAGGGCTCACTAATCTGGTACTGAGGGCATGCCACAGGGAAACTGCTGTGTGTGTGTGTGTGTGTGTGTGTGTGTGTGCGCGCGTGCGCGCACACGCGCACGCGCACGCGCACGTGCACATGCATGCCAGCAGAGTTGTCTAATTCCAGGACAGTGCAAGGGTAGGGAAGGTTAGAACAAAGCCTACTCCTGGGGAAGAGAGCTAGCCTCTCCCACCAGATTCCACCTCCCGCCAGTGCGGGATGGTGTTGGGACGGCTGTCTTCAAAGCACTCTCTCCAGTGCATAGGGTGCTTCCATCCACAGAGTGTGCTGACAGTACACGGAAGGCCATCACAGAGACTTTGCAATGGATCAGACCAGCACTGGCCAAAGAGAACGAGGCTCATTGATGGTCAGAGCTCTTTCTTGGGAAGGAATGTAGCTAGGGCTGACCTTGTAAACCCAGAGAATGCTTCTCACTTGCTGAGATTTCTCAGGAGGGAGGATTCTGAGGAGGGGAGAAAGACTGTATTCTCTCAGCCTAGGTGAGGTTTGGTCTGGGGCTCATTTAATTTGGCTATTGAAAGAATTCATTCATTTATACCCCAAGTTACTTAAGTGGGAGTTTTAGTTACGTGTACACATGTAAATGGAAGTCTGGAGAGGATAGAGAGAGCAAGGATGTTTCAGATTGTAGAAACTAAATCAAACCATCCCATCAACAAAAGGTGGTAATTTTTTGGTGTGTGGTAGTAATACATAAAACGAGAAAGAACAGAGCTGTACTAAAACAATTCTTTTTTAAAAAAAGATTCATTTATTTATTTGAGAGAGAGAGAGAGAAGTGCATGCAGGGGGAGGGGGAGAGGGAGAGAGAAACTCAAGTAGACTCTGCTGAGCACAGAGCCCCATGTGGGACTTGATCTCATAACCCAGAGATCAGACCTGACCCGAAACCAAGAGCTGGATGCTTAACCAACTGCCCCACCACGGTGCCCCCCTACGAAAACAATTCTTATGCAGAAGAAAATGCCATCTCACAGAATACCATCTCAACATTTACCTTGGCCAAGGTCCTTTTAACCACATCATAATTTTTGTCTGCCCAGATTTTCCAAATAATGGGCCAAGTCAGGAAACTTACTTCTCTAGCCAATGTTATATAGACATAAATAATACTACAAAGAATATTCTCTTAATTCTTAAAAACCGTACAAAAAGAAGCCAGTGAAGATTAGCAGTGTGGCTTTTTTGAACCATCTAAAAAAGACTTGTGAGCAGTCAACGGAGTCTGTTTGGGTTTGCTGTGCGTTGGTGGTTGGCTGTTAGTTAATCTATCAGAGATGCTGGTTCTCTTAGGAAGTCAACTCATGGGTCCCTATAATTCAAAGAAGTCATGTGTTTCTAAAGAAGCACTCTGCAGTACTTGAATAAATCCACATCTGCTTTATCTTACCTGCCCCAACTCCATTCCTCGAGTGAGTTTATCATACATTCAGCTAATTAGATCACAATTAAATAACAAAAAAAGAATTATGACTCCTTACTGAGCCCCGGAGGGTTGCAATTTTCAAAGGTGAACCAATCCACTCTCTCTGATATGGCAGTTCTTCCCCAATGGTCAAGTTAACTAGGTAACACTCAAGTTAGTTGCTAGTCTTCCCTGGTGTTATTTTGTTACAACTGAGAGCAAAAGGAGAACTAGCAAAAGCAGTAAGAGTTGTGCCTTTTCTCTTCCTTAGGGCACACTCTCTCCCGCCTTCCCTTTTTCTCCTCCATTCTTTCTCTCTTCTTACCCTAGGGAGCATAGCAATGTGCATGGTTCAGCACTTTGGCTTTGGCAGCCTGTTCTACTTTGGCAAGCTGAGGATTGCCTGTTCTTCCTATCAGAGGCCTGGCATTCTCTTGTGTGGCTGGGCCATGGTTTATGAGCCTGTCTTCCAAAGATGGACCTTTTGCCCAAAGCGCTGTCCACAGCGCTCCATCCTCTGCCTCCAGTTGTGACAACCAAAAATGTCTCCAGAAATGTCCCTTGTGCATATGCCTCTGAGCATATGTGAAGATAAATTACTGGAAAGGTACATTATTGGATCAAAGGGCATGCGAATTTTAAACTTAGGCGGGTATTGCCACATTAGTGTCCAAAGACCTGGCCATAATTTTGGAGGCGAGCTAGCTATGGGATGCTAACCACTCTTCTGAAGATACCTTGAGACAGAACTTGACCAAGGGTAGTTTGTTCAGACACAGAAGAGAAACTCTAGGTAAGAGACTGTAGGAGGAAGGGGTCCAGAGGAGACTGAAGGTCTGTCTTTCAGGTAGAAGGGCCGGCAGAAGGGTAGGGAGAGGGTTGGCTTGTCTTGTAGGACCCAGTGGGACAGGAGTTGACAAGCAGATGGGACACATGAAGGCTCAGAGGAGGCAAATCCAAATGTGGATCTGACTGTCTCAAAGGAAGTGAGACTGCTTTACTAGCTGGGTCTGAGTCAAAGCAGGTTGTCTTTGGCTGTGTGTATGTGTATGTCTGGGTATGCTTGTGTTTATATGTGTATTTGTGTTAGTATATGTACATGTGTTTGTGTGTGCATGTATGTTGGTGTGTATGGTTGTGTGTGCATGTGTGTTTGCATGTATGTGCGTTTCTGTGTTTGGTGTGTTCACATGTGTGTGCATGTGTACTTGTGTGCCCACACATGCACAGGGAAGTTGTGTAGAGGGGATGTGGGTGTTGGATGAGATGTAGTAGATGACTTTAAAGCCCTGTTTAAGTGTCTGAGACACTGATTTATGAACAAGCTAAAATATAGGAAATTATAATTTGCTTAAGATACAAGTTATCTTAAGTTACCCAAGTATAAATACCCTCAGAGGCCAACTTTACTGTAATACCACGTTCATTATTTCAGTGAGTGTGTATTGAGTGAGTCAGCGCCTTAATGCAAGAGACAGGGGATAGAGTGGACAGACAGGTCCTGCCTGCAGGGAGCATACATCTGGCTCAATGGATGAGCAAGGGAGGGGATCAGGGCACAAAGTCAAGGCAAAGGATGGTAAAAAAGCATGCGCCATGGGAGGCACAGGCCACGCCCAGGCTAGGAGATTGTGTTAAACTGAGATCAGAAGGTCGAGTAAGAGTTCGCGTCATACTGGTGAACTCCATGGTGGACATGGACAGAGACTTTCAGCCAGAGGCCCAGAAGTTTGTGGAACTTAAAGATTTGGTGCGAACATTTGAAGCCTGGAGCCTTCAGGGAAGGTAGGTGAGAGCGGTTACAGAGGAGGCCGAGAAGGCAGGCTGGGGACAGAGGGTGAAGGACCTTGGGGACTTTGTTCCAGAAGCAATGATATATGAAGGGTTTTGAGCTGGAGAGTTACATGTTAAGATGTGTGTTTTATGGAGCTCACTGTGGCACCTTTGGAGATCTTTTAGGGCAAGGTTTCTCAGTGCCAGTGCTACTGACATTCTGGACTTTTGATTTCTTGGCCTTTGCCTTGCAGGATGTTTGGCGGCATCCCTGGCCTCTGCCTGCTAGCTGTCAGCAGCACCAGCCTCCAGTTGGGACAAGCAGAAATGTCTTCAGACATCATTAAACGTCCCCTGGTCCATCTGTGTGTGTGCGTGTGTGAGTGAGTGATGGGGGAGGGGGACATCGCACCTGTTGAGAATCCTTGTTTTAGGGAATGACGTCACATGATGACCCGAACTGGATGGACAGTAATGGCAGTTATGTGGGTCGGAAGGAAGGTTGTACAGGCACAATGAGAAGATCTTGGGCACAGGTTGACTATGGAGAGAGAGGGAGAACTGAAAGATGAAGGTCAGATTTGGGGATTTGGCAAATGCCTAAAATGGCGGGTGGTGTGATTTCTTGGGACGTAAGGGTCGTTTTCCAGAGGACATGGAATTCCATTCCATTTTGGAAATGCTGTACTTAAGGTTCCCTGGGGGATATCCAAGTAGAGATCCAGTGGGACTGAGTCAAGGGGTCCAAGTTGGGGGATGGCTGTTTCATGGCCCGCCATTGGGACAATTCTCCTCTTGGCCCCACTGATACCATGGAGGAAATGTGCATCTCAGATGCTTGAGTGTCGTGGCACTTGCTGGGAGCCCCTTACAGGTATATGCGGCCAATCGCAGCTGCTCAGAGTTCCTAGACCACTCCCCAAGACACCACACTGGAAAAAGATCCACATGGCTTCCCAGCTAAGGAGGGCTGGCCCTGTAAGCTTGCCCTTTCCTGCTGCAGGCGGCTGAAGGGCTTCATAAGTGATGGCCGAATGGCCAAAGCCATTACTCTAACTGTAATTTGTAATGGCTCTCTAACGCTTTAGAGAGAGCCAGAGTTTGCTGGGATGAAAGGTGACTTTTAGAAGTCAGTAATTATACTTCCCAGTGAAAATGTGTCTTTGGCACGGTGTGTAACTATAGTATGCAGGGCACCCAAGAATTCACTCCTGGGAAGGGCTTATATTAATCATAGTTTCAATGCCCAGAGAGCATGTTCTCAGTAGTTAACCATCCTCTTCCCCCCTCCTTAAAATGTGGGCCTTGTAATCAAAAGAAAGACACACCCTTCACTATAGCAGGGCTGCCGTACTAAATAAAAAATTATAGTTATTATACACGGACTTCATACCAAGCAGGGTCAGGTAATAACACATCTGGTGACCTCCATTAAAGAACTGAGTTATGTTCAGCTTGTGTTTTAATTAGCCTGTGATAAACAAAGAATCAAAGGCCATTCTGCTCTGGTGGTTTTTGTATTTACGGCTGCCTTCACCTGCACTTAGACACAGGTTTATGAAGTGTAAAAAAGTGAAGAGTTCTAGTCCCACTGTCTAGACCATTTACTGTAATAGACCAGTTAGGAGGCCATGTTTCTGAACCGGCCAGATGTTTACAGCGGCTGGCTGCTTGGTTTACTGCAGGGACAAGCACAGCCTCGCTTCCCAGGGAAGGATCTGGTACCAGTGCTTCCGGATTGCTCACCTCCCTTCCCAGTTTCTGCACACGTATCAGAACCACGGGGGCAGAGAAAGAATCTGGTATCTTCTGAGCGGAGGCCCAAGTCTTCCTGGATGGTGAGAAAAAGTTACAGGATCCAGCGAGCAAACCGTTTTATAGGGGAGGAAGTCTCGCCAAGAAAGACAGCTGCCCCGACCCACCTCGCCAACCTCCCAGCTGAGATAAATACTGGGGCTGGTTTATGTGAAAGACTCTAAAAAAAACGTTCCTATAAACTCTTCTTCTGAACTTCAGTGATCTCTCGGGGATGTTCCGTCTCTGTAATTCTCATGTCAAAGATTAGTGTAAGTATTGTTCTGTTGAGGTTATCTGATTGTTTCCCTGGTTGCGCCTGTTCCGTCGGCCTAGAATAAGCATTCTGGAGTGACCCTGCTCCTTTCACCCCCCTTGGAAAGCGCACCACCACCTTCTCCTCTCTCTTAAGGGGGATTCTGTGTCAAATCCTAGGATAGGGGCTTGACTCACAGATTTAGCACTCCTTGTAAATATTTTCTTCCTTCCTTTCAACCACTTAAAAAACAAAACAAAACAAAATAACCAACAAAAACCACTTTACATTTTGAAGCATGATATCCATGCAGAAAAGTGCAAAAAAATCCAAGTGGGCATACTTCATAACCCCCTCCTAGATCAAGCAGTAGACTACCAGCAGCACCCCGAAACGCCCTGGGGTCTCCGCCTTCAATGACTTTCCTTTTTTATTCCCAAAAGGAATTCTTCTCACCTGAGTATTTGGCTCTCTCTGTGGTCGGTGTAAGTAGACTTCAAAAGAATGTACTCTTTTGTGTGTCTGACTTCTCTTATTCAACATTTGTAAGATTTATTGCTGTTGCATATAGCGTAGTTCTTAAAAGTGGTTGTGTAGCATTCTTTTGTACGGCTGTATACTCCCAATTTATTTGTTCATTTTACTGTTAATGGTCATTTGTCCAGTTTGAGCCCATTATGGATAAAGAAGTCAACATTTTCGTATGTGTCGTTTTCGCATCTGTCATGTACAAGCGTTTCTCTTAAACCTTTCCAGCCAACTTGTGATTTCACCTCTGACAAATTAGTCAGTTTCATAGGATCTGTTTCCTCTCTTTGAAGGCTGTTAATGATGTCAGCCTTGATAGACCCTCTGCTCACTGTCTTACCCCACCATTTGTAGAATGCTTTAAGTTAGCTTGTCACCGGCAATCTCCCTGTTCTTTCTCTATGTGAGCATATGTTTGCAAGACACTCCTTGACATTTGGGGAGCCACATCCAATTTTTCCTTCAGACTGGGGGTTCTGATAGTGTGGTCCTTAAATCAGCAGTGTTGACATCACATGGACGCCTGTTAGAAATGCACATTGTCCAGTTTCTCCCTGACTTCCAGAATCAGAGGTTTGGAGGCTAGCACTCCATGTCTTAAGCCCTCCAGGGATTTCTGATACCCACTCAAGACCCACTGTTCTAGGCTGCTCTCCTCTGCCATCATCTTTCCCAGCTTCTACATGGGACGAGACATCTGGGAGGACATTCATTCATTTATTTATCACCTGTGCATTCAACTGCAACTTGCTGGGCACCTGCCATGTCCTGGGTGACACTTTGCTAAACATCAGGGATGTGGAGATGTATTAGAAGTGCTCCTTTCTCTTAGGAAGCTCAAGGTCTACAAATGGATATAATACAGTATGATGGATATGCAGAGATGTGAGAAAGGAAGTTATAACTCTCTTGGGATGGTCAGGGAATGTTCCACTCAGGACTTAAGTCTTGGACTCAAATAAGTGCTGACCTAAAGTCTTCAATGGCATGCCCCCTAAGCGAAAACCAGTTAATACTGGCAATATGCTAGGGTGCCTGGGTGGTTCAGTGGGTTAAAGCCTTCGGCTCAGGTCATGATCTCAGGGTCCTGGGATCGAACCCCGCATTGGACTCTCTGCTCAGCAGGGAGCCTGCTTCCCCCTCTCTCTCTGCCTGCCTCTCTGCCTGCATGTGATGTCTCCCTCTCTGTCAAATAAATAAATAAAATCTTAAAAAAATACTGGCAATATGCTAGTTTCCCTATAGATATGGAAGTGCACAGTGTTATCACTTATGGAACCCAGGTGACTGGAATTCCATTCTAGTCACCTGGGTAGGAGCCATTAAATGCATGTGGAATTTCTGGCTGAATGTCTAGCTTTCTCTATGCCTTTTTTTATCTTGTTTTTCATTCATTTCAACATGCATTTATCGAGTACCAGCTTTGTGATAGAAACTCTGTTATATGCCGAGTTAATGAGGTGGGTAGACGTGGACCCAATAAGGGAGGTAGACATAGACACAATGTCTACACTTCTGAAGACTGGTAGTAGTCGAGGCCGCTAATGTGAAGTGTTTGAATGGTGGAGGGCAGTGGTAGTGTTTATTTCACAGTCTTGACTGGTTCCCAGCGAGCAGTTTCAATGCTTCTGATTGGCCAGGTCTGTCAGAATGTCTGGGAGGCTGGACCAGGTCTGTGTGTTTGATCTTCTTGTATGGAGAAGTGGATCCACGCAGTTTTTCAGGATGTTTTGTAAGATTTACAGGTTCTTTGGATGGCAGGATAAGCACATCGACACTCACATAGATGGAAGGGACAACTCTTTCCTACGCAGAGTTGAGAGAGAGAAGCCCGCCAGGCAGGACTACCCAGGGGCCTGGGCACCCAGGGGACAGGCCAGTAGCAAGATGGAGCTGTTGGAGTTGCTTATGTATGTGAGTGGGGTGGGCTAGCTTGGTTTCATGTGCTCCATGTAGATGAGCTCATTTGAATAATTCTCGGGGCCCTGGGGGATAGTGGCTGCTGCTGGCTGTCTGGGGCCTGGCCCTGGGGCAAAGAGGGCAGGGGCATGGTGGCCCTGGGCAGGGAGGGCCCCATCCGTGGTGGGGGTGTGGATTGAGTCATCTTCTCAAGGGGCACTTCTCCAGCCGCCATCTAGCCCGGGCCTGGAAACTGAGTCAAGACAGCATGGGAAGAAAAAAAAATGATAGGTGCCCAAGGAAGGTATGTAGAATGTCCAAACCCTATTTTGCGGCCGTAAAACACTGGCACAGTTTGGGGGTGGCTGTCGCCTTCTCTCCGTCCCAAACATTAACATCTCTGTCATGGGACAGTTTTTGGTTTTCAGGTGGCAGTGGAATTAGGAATTCCACAACAGCATAAGCGAGCCTCGGTTTTCAGGTACCTTGCCTGCAACATTTGTCGCCTGGGGAGGGCAATGGATATGTTAAAAACAAGCCCCATAGGCTTCACGTGGGGCTTCAGGTTGAAGTTATCTGTGATGGAAGATCATCCCCAAAACAGGGGTGGCCGAACGCGCCTCACCTGTGTTGTCAAAAATCAGCCCCGATGTAGAGGATGTGCCTGGGGTCCTATCACAGAGGCTCGGCACAGGGCTTGCAGCCCCTTTCTGGAGAGTAGATGGTAGAGCTGAGTAACCGCTTCAGCTGTCGGGAAGATTCTGGTTCACGTTATTGTTCCGCTGTCCTCCTCGCTGGCTGTGCCTGCGGAGGGACCCACTCGAAGCTGAGGTACTGGGCTGGACACGGGAGGACCAGTTGATCCACCCAAGCCTCCAGATCCGGTCCACCCGAGCCTCCAGATGACTTGTTTTCCCAGTGAAGCCCTGCCTTGCTGACAATGCCCGAGATGCAGATGCAGATGGGAAGCTCATTAAGGGACCGTAGTGCATCTCCATTGAAAGCACCGGTTGTCCCAGGTGACAAAGGCAAAGCAGCCGTGTGTTAGTCTTGGTGGGTTTGCTGTCTGAAAGCCCAAACATTTCCATCCTTTCATATAATCCTGATGCTGGAATTCATTGTTTCTTTTCAAAAAAATTCAACCCACTTCTCGTTAAGAAAAAAAACCAAAAAACAAAACACAAGACATTGCCACTATGCTTATTTTAGCAAGTTTCTTTTTTTTTTTTTTTAAAGATAAAAATCGATACCCTCCCTTGCACAGCTGATGTCCTGGGGGATGAACTAGAGGAATCATTGTTAAATTGCTGCTAGTCTGCCTGTGTGATAGAAAAGGTCAGTGTTTTTCTAGAAAGAAGCCCTCTGCTTTTTCCTCCTGGGAGACAAGAGAATGCAGCCGTGGTAAATTACTGCATTTTGTGCCCAAGTGATTGCCAGGAATAATGCTGCTCCTTGAATGGAGAGACCCCCTCCTCCGCCACATTTATTTCTTCTCACTTCTCATACTCGCAACTTGGAAAGGGTCGCCTTTGGTCTGTGTCACTTGCTGCTTGTCCCTGCTGCACTGACCCACCCCCTCGACTCACCAACGCAGGAGGTGAGTTCTAGAGGTTGACTCTTGAGTTCAGATCTAAAACACTACCCGATCAGCCAGGATACCGTGGGTTACACCGAGGCAATAAAGAACCTCTGTCTCAGTTACTTAAAACCGCCAGAATTTAATTCTGTCCACATGAAGCGTCCACTGCGGGGCAGCAGGGGACTCTGCTCTTTGGAATTATTGAGACCCAAGCTGAAAGAGACCCTGTCCCAACACTGGCCTTCGGAACCGCCCAAGTGAGAGAGGTAGAACAAGGTGTTTTGTGCCCCACTTTCAAGCTTTGCTTTCAGACACACACACACGTCTGTTCCATTGGCCAAAACAAGGCATTTGACATTACCGTCCAGATGCCCAGGAAGAGAAAAGGACTGGAATGTTTGTGAATTGTCCTAATGACCATTGGGGTCATCCATCCACTAAATTGGAAAGCTGGAAAGGATCTGAGAGGCCATCTCCTCCGGACTTCTTCTGAAGGGAGATCTTTTCTGTAATTCATTGACGCCCTCCCCATGAGCAGCCTTGGTTGAGGCATTTCTGGTGAGCGGGATCTCATTACTTCTCAAGGAGGCCATCATGCCTTTGGGAAGCCCTCGTCTTCATAAGGCCACTAGGGCTAGAGTATCTGGAGCTTGGTTTCATCCTCTGTGACCTTGACTATGCAGCTCACCTTGCTGAGTCTCTGTTTCCCCTTCTGTAAAGTGGGAATAATACTACCTTTATTCAGAGTTGAATTGAGGATTAAACAAAATGAAATAAGGTCTATAGAATTCCTATATGGTTGGCATATAGTCTACAATAGACAAAGTCTTGTTCCTTTCCTCTTACTCTTACCTAGCTGCTGGGGGATCAAATGTGAACATGCATATAAATGTGCTCTAATTGTAGATGGTGAAAGTGAAAAAGTCAAGTGACCATAAGCCCAATTTGAAAATATATCAGTAATCGAGCAGCAGTAGCTATGGAAAACCTTGGCAGGCCAGTGGTCTCCGTGAATATTTATAAATTGTTCTATCACATCAGACATTTACTTATTTAAACACGGATGGATTTTTATTTTTATTTTTTCCTCTACTTCCAGTCCTTTACCTGGAATGCATCTCTGTCCCCATCTTCGAGTCTGTTTCTCTCCAGCTAGTTTACTGCCCAAGTGGCCCTGTATTTACCCAGCTCTTAGGATTTATCACAAGACATTGCCCACAACTTTAAGGACCAGGGGACTATCATTGTGTCCACCCTTGCATTTTTTAAATAAATAAATGGATACCATATATGAAGCGTCTGTTATACTCGCCAGCACCTAGTGAATCCCCAACATGTGATCACTCTTCTGCCTTCTCCTTGGGTAATCTTGGAGGTCAAGTGGACCTCCACTTCTCACTGTTTAAGCTCAATATGCTAAATGAAATTCAGAAACATGTTGCTTGTCAATGCCCTTCATAAAATATTACCATCATTTCGGACAAATGGCTCAGAGGACATCTGGCTATTCCCTGTGAGTTATGATGATCTAGCAAAGCAATGGCTATTTGAAGAATGGCTAAAGGCATTCAAGAACAGTGGGTAAGCAGAAACTACAATGGGGTCAAGAGAATGCCACAGAGGAAGGGGGCAAATATCTTTCTGGTTTTTAAAAAACTATATAAGTTGATTTAAATAGCGCTTCCCTTCCGAGGTACTTTGTTGAATGAATGCGAATGTTTACAACTTTACTAGTTAATTGGATGATGAGAGTGGAGATCAGCTCTGAAAAATGGTTGCGTTGAAGGAAACAGAAGAAATACACCGTATTGTCAGCCTTACGGATTGTTTAATCCGACCCTCTACTTTTCGTATGAGAAGACTGAGGTCCAGAGACGTCACAACAATTCATATTGAGTAATAGTGTCCATTCAGATTCTCTCAGTCCTGAGTGTTTGTTCTGAAGCTGGATGAAGACCCTATGACCCATGTGGGAATGTACTGAACGGTAACTTCCACTGTGGCTAACTTTGCACTGGTCAAACTTCCATCTGTCCCATCATTGGTTCTGGAAGGGGGCCTCCAAAAATCCTCCCCTGGAAAGAAAGTGGTACACAAGAGACAACAGCCTCCCGAGATTACCTCTGGACCTTCTAGCTCGCCTTTGTGATCTCCCTTAGCTCCGAATGCCTTGTTTCATTCAGGTTTTAGAAACATCTTAGATCTGGGATTTTGATCAAGGGCACCATGTGCTAAATATTCTTAATTCCAGGCCCAGTTGGTTTCAGGAGGAAGGGAAAAATTCATGCTGAGACCTCTTGTGTGAAACCAATGCCATTAAAAATTGATTATGTTTAATGTGGAAATGATCACAATCGGGGCTGATCGTCTCACCAGCAGAGGGCATTTTCCCCTCTGTGGTTCATTTTCTTCTTTCCTTCTTTTCTTTCTTTTTGTTTCTGTACTAGCCCTAGGAAAGGACCCCTTCATGCGGGAGTTGGCCATTGGTTCTGGTGAGAGCCTTGCTGACTTCTCTCACCTGCTGAGCAGCGGGGATGTCTTATGCCCCGAACCCACAGGGCATTTTATCTGTGTTCCCTGTGGGAGCCTGTCACTTTTTATTTTGCCTAACAGGGGATCGAGTTTCTGCTGCATTTCCCATTGTAGAGTATGAACCCCTCGAAGGCGGATCTCCGATTTACCCTTGAATCCCCTCCAGTCCAGGATGTCCCTTAGCAGGGGCTTAAAAAAAAAAAAATGTCTTAAAAGCATTTAGTCATGTAGTATTGTTCGTTTGCCCAAAATAAATCGGTGGGCTGAGCTGAAGCCCACGCACATCTCAGCATGTAGCCTCCACTGCAGGGAGACTGGGACACGTGTGCTCTGGAGACATTCTGAGTCCTTCCTAGGACTCTAGACCTTTCTATGGCATTTTGATTAATATAGCCGCAGTTCAATCAAACCTGTCTGGTGTGCGGCAAGGCGTACAGTAAGGGCTCAGCACACGTGGGCCGAGTGACTAACTTGCTGGATAGGATGTACAGGAAACCATTGTCTTAAGGTCTATCTATGAGGCACAGCAAAGGCAAGTTTGATGAGGCCACATTACAAACTTCCAAGACTCAGGGTTCAAACCAGTGGTATGGTGGCAAGCATTTCATAAGCTGTCTGGTGGTGGTGGGGGGTAATGAAAAAACCCTGATTTGTAGCATTTTCTGATTGCTGTGGTATGAATTCTCTCTACATGGTTGATTTCAGGCTTCTAATGTGGTCACTGGCATTAGGGTTGAGAGAAGATGCACCTGCTGGTCTCCTCCAGCACGCCCTTGACTCATCTGCTTCCTTTTCAGGGTCATAGGTCCGACCAATAGTGACACTGCAATGATAGGAGCCACGGTTGGGTACAGTCTGGGGATTCTGATGGCTTAGTTTCCTGTGTCTCTATCAGGCCATCCTTCTAGAACGTTAGGCTGCTGTTTTCAGGTTCATGATCTTCCCAGCCTGGAAGATGCATGGAGCTATTCTTTTGGTCGTGTTTAATTCTGCATCTCTTGCCCACACACAGCCAAGAGGGTGTCCTGGACCTCCAAATTAACAGCTAAACACTTGGTAATGAAAGCCACCTACATTCTGAATTCAAACATCTGTTTGAAATGCACAAGGAAAAAAAATCGGTTGCACCAGCTTTTTGATACTATGCAGAAAGCCAACAGTAGCTTTATTGTATTTGAATAGATATGCTTCTAAAAACCAAGTTAGGTCCAATAGGTCTGGGTACGTGATGGCCACAATACAGGCAGCATTAACACCATGGAAGTCCCACCTACAGTGGCTGTTTGCGTTCTACCGTATTGCCATACTGCCAGCATGAGCAAAATGCTTAGGACCATTCAATAAGAGGACTCCAGGAAACAGGCCAGGGTTCAAGACTTAGCATTGTGACCTTTGACCTCACTGTGCTCATCTATGAAGTGGGAACCATCATCATCCTCATCACCATCATCATCTCCATCTCCTCGGGCAGTCACAAGGCTTTCAAGTCACTGGGCGCATGGGAAGTTCCCCAGTGCTGAACTGGTGAGGCCTAAGTATCTGGGATGCCTTAGTACCAGTAGAAGCCTTATAATTCTTTCCTGGTTAGTTCTGCTTTAGTACTTCATCTTTATGCTGAATATTCATGTTTGTGAAACAGACTATGTTACTTGAATTGATGCTTATAATAATCCTGAGATGTAGACACGTCCCCGATAGAGTGCATCCAGTAAACCAAGGTGCTCTTGCATAGTGTTAAATGATGACGCTAGGATTCCTCATTCAGAGATCGTTCTGCTGCCTCTTCATGCCCAGGACTGACCTGTGCTGATTGGAGGGTGGGAATTGTCCCAGAACAGAAACTGACTGGGTGTTATATGCAACTGGTGAATTATTAAACTCTACAACTGAAACTAATAATGTATTATATGTTAGCTAATTGAATTTAAATTTTAAAAAAATGGGGTGCCTGGGTGGCTCAGTGGGTTAAAGCCTCTGCCTTCGACTCAGGTCTTGGTCTCAGGGCCCTGGGATTGAGCCCTGCATTGGGCTCTCTGCTCAGTGGGGAACCTGCTTTCTCCTCTCTCTCAGCCTGCCTCTCTGCCTATTTGTGATCTCTGTCTATCAAATAAATTAAAAAAAAATCTTTAAATAAATTAAAAAAAAAAAAGAACAGAGACTGCTTGGATCAAAATCTTCTAGGGACCAAAGCAACAGCTTTTCAAGGAAGGCACCATGCTCTTCAAACTTGGATTGCCACCTGAAGGTGATTTCAAGCTAGAATAAATACAAGGGTATTTAACTCAAGTACAAGAGTCAATCAGTAGTTATCAGTGGTGGTTGAGAATTAGTTGTAACTAAGTTACTTTTTCCTCGAATTAGCCTTTTCTTCCAGTTTTCCCACATTCGCATAACGTACAATTTTATCACCGTGTTATTTAATCCTATATGGGAAAGTTTGTATTGATATCTCCTGACCCACAGGAAAAATTAGATCAACTGATCGAAAGGCAACTCAAACTGCACATAGTGGCTTCCATCCAAGAAGTACGTACGGAAAGGGGTAAAAATAACTCTACAGTGTAGAAACCTGACCAACACTACCTCAAGGTCAACAGTGATAGGTCCTGTTGTTATAGTGTATACCCTTGATATAGTGTAATGAAAACGGCAGTTTGCCTCTGTGGTCTTCCTTCCCCAAACTCATAACTTTGGTTTAATCATGAGGAAAACAGGAAAATCACAATTCAGGTATATTCTCCGTCCCAGGGCCAGTATTTCTCAAAACCACCAAAGTCATCAAAGTCTGAGAATCTGTCACAGCCGAAAGAAACCTAAGGAGACATGACGACTAAATGTAATGAGATATTCTCCATTTGATCATGGGACAGAAAATGAACAGTAAAAACGAAGGAAATTGGAATAAAGCATGGACTTTAGTTAATAATGTACCAGTATTAATTCATTAATTGTGACCAACGTGCTGTATTAACAGAGGATATTAGCAGTTTGACAAACTGGGTATGGGTATTTGGGACTCTTTATATACTTGGAAAATTTTCTAGATCTCAAGTTATTCTAAATTTTAAAAAAATCACAAAATTAGGCAACTCAGCCTAGAGGCTTGCTTTACTTACTTATTCATTTATTTTAGAGAATAAAATGAGAAGTTATAATTATGCATATAAAACTCTTCAAGGAATGAAGAGTATAAATATAACTCTTGCTTATATACTATTGACAATTCAGGGGAAGAGATGGGGTGTGGAGGAAGCAGGAAAATGAAGAGATACTGAGGGAGAAGGAGACCAAATCAGGAACACCAGGGAATAGGGCAGAGAGAAGGACCTGGTCATAGATCGAGAATCCCTCCAGGAACAGAACAGAAGCTCAGAGACCAAATCCCAACCCACCCAAATAAGAGAAACCTACAAAGCTATGGTTGGAACTTGAAGACAATGCTTCCATCTTGTGCCTACTCTTTGCCTTGTGGTGAACACAGGTACACCCCTTATCTCTTTATCACTATAGGGGAAAGCCTCATTGGCCATGAACCTGAGAGACTCCATGACCCAGGAGTCAGAAGTTCCTTCTTTCTGCATCCCATAAGCCCTTTCAAAATAACACTTTATCAATATAATAATTACAAAATGAATTTGAATACAAAGGACTTGCTGCAACTTTATAACGGAAAGAATAATACACTGGAAACTTAGCTGCCACCTACCAAAATTTATGGGAAATAGGACAGGAGCATTCTAGTGCCATAAACATAGCCTGCTTAAAACCTAAGCATAAGCACATAACATTTTTAAAACATTTTTTATAAACATATAATGTATTATTAGCCCCAGGGGAACAGGTCTGTGAATCTCCAGGTTTACACACTTAACAGCACTCACCATAGCACATACCCTCCCCAATGTCCATAACCCCACCACCCTCTCCCTACCCCCCTCCTCCTCGCCACCCTCAATTTGTTTTGTGACATTAAGAGTCTATTACGGTTTGTCTCCCTCCCGAGCCCATCTTGTTTCATTTATTCTTTTCCTATCCCCCAAACCCCCCATGTTGCATCACCACTTCCTCATATCAGGGAGATCATATGATAGTTGTCTTTCTCCGATTGACTTATTTCGCTAAGTACCCTCTAGTTCCATCCACATTGTCACAAATGGCAAGATTTCATTTCTTTTAATGGCTGCATAGTATTCCATTGTGTGTGTGTGCGTATATATATATACACACACCACATCTTTATCCATTCATCTGTTGATGGACATCTAGGTTTTTTTCCATAGTTTGGCTATTGTGGACATTGCTGCTATAAACATTTGGGTGCATGTGCCCCTTTGGATCACTACATTTGTATCTTTAGGGTAAATACCCAGTAAGCACATAGCATTTTAAAGTTGGAAGGACCTTAACCATAATATTGAGCTGAGTCTTGATAGTTTCAGGAACACATGCTAAACTTGAATGCCACGTGCCTGAGTTTTGCGGTGCTTCTGAGCTCCACTCACCTTTCATTTGGGAACAAAATACTGTACCATTCATTGTCTGTGCCTGGGCCTCAGCATGACTGCAGAGAGCTAGCAAATGACAAAATGCCAACAGAATTGCATTTGAATCTGTATTTCTAGGCAGTGGTTCTATCTATCTATCATCTATCATATGTAAATGTGCTTAACTTAAAAAAAACTTTTCTTTGAGAAGATTTGACACACGATGTTACAGGAGTTTCAGGTGTACGACATAGTGATCCAACATCTCGGGTTATTATGCTCACCATACAACACGATTATACCATTGAGTGAATTCCCTACAGTGGGCCTTTTATTCCCATGACATACTCGTTCTATAACTGGAGGTCTATCTCCCACTCCCCTCCATCCATTTGGCCCATCCTCCCACCCCCCTCTCCTCTGGCAACCATCAGTGTGTTCTCTGTATTATGGGTCTGTTTCTATTGTTTCATTTGTTTATTCATTTGTTTTGTCTTTAGATTCCAGATGCAAGTGCAATACAGTGGTATTTTATTATATTAATCATGGGACATGACTCTTCCTGATCTGTGATGCGTACTCTCTCAAAATATTTTGTATTTGAGTACTTCTTCTCGTGCATTGTTTTTAGTTTACTAGAGTCTAATTCCTTTTCTTTTTTTTTTCTTACTGATAAAATAAACATATTTCCCTTCATCACATTTCTATTAAAGTTCAGCTGTTGAATCATATTGTTGAAAGGGAAATCACTTTGATTTTCTTACATTTTTCCAAGCAGGGTATGGCTTCCTTTCTCTTTGGATCCGTTTCCAGCTTGTTACACAGCCTGGGTGCCAGGGGTTCATTTTATTTTATCCTAAGTTATTTCCTATGTCTATTAGATTTTATTTTTTATTTCATTCTGTCCCCCCCCCCATTTTCCTGGAACATATTTTTAGTAATTTTTAATGATTGTATTTTTTTTTAATGTCTCAAGAAAACCTCCATGTCATCCATTCCTGGATGGATGTCAAAGTTAAGGTTTAAAGTAATTTTCTTTTGGAGCACCTGGGTGGCTCACTTGTTAGAATGTCTGACTCTTGATTTCAGCTCAGGTCATGGTCTCAGGGTCCTGGGATTGAGCCCTGTGTTCTCTCTCTCCTTCTCCCTCTGTCCCTTACCCTGCACACTCTCTCTCTCTCAAATAAATAAATCCTTAAAAAATAAAATAATTTCCCCTTACAACTCTTAGGGCATCTTTCTCTTATTTCCTAGCAGCTGTTACCAATCTGATTCTTATTTCTTTGTAAATAAACTATTTTTTCTATTTCTCTAATGCTTTTAAGAGAGTTTCTTTGTCTTGGAGTTCTGAGGTTTCTTTAGTCTTCCATTTGTCCTCCTTATCATTCAGTGGACTCTTTCAATCAGGTTTGTGGGTTTGTTGTTGTTGTTGTTGTTAATTTTTAATTATTTTGATTATTTTTCTCTTCTCCATTAAAAAAAAGGAGAATGGAGTTAAGGGAAATTGGAGGGGGAGATGAACCATGAGAGACTATGGACTCTTAAAAACAACCTGAGGGGTTTTGAAGGGGTGGGGGGTGGGAGGTTGGGGGAGCCAGGTGGTGGGTATTATGGAGGGCACGCATTGCATGGAGCACTGGGTGTGGTGCAAAAACTATGAATTCTGTTACGCTGAAAAGCAATAAAAAAAAGGTATCTATTAAGTTTCATGGATTTATCTTCTGTGATGCTTATTTTCTTTTATGTTTTCCTTTTCCTTGTCTTTTTGAGTAATTTTATAGAGATTTCTTTGAGTTTAAATTCCAGTCCTCTTTTGTTCTGTTTTGTTAAATTCACCCATGATATTTTTAATTTGTAAGAACTCACTTAATCCCAAAATGTTTCTGCTTTTGTTTTCTGGATCAACAAATTTGGACTTTTTTTTTTTTTTTTCCTGGGGATACTGACAACTGTCTTCTATTTCTTGACATTGTCTTTCCCCTTGGCTAAAAGTTATATTTGTTCATCTTGGATTTGCTCTCTCATGCTACTTGTTTTCTTCAAATAGCCACTGATTCTTGGTTGTCTGTTCATATTGGTGAATGAAAAAATGCGTTAAGTGTAGTCAGCTGGCCAGCCATACCCGGGATATTGATCACTTCTGTTTCTGTACACAGGCCACTGTGAGCAAAGACCAGCTTCTCCTTCGGGTGTGTGGGCTGAGAGCAGGCACTACCCTCCACCTTGCACCCTCCATACTACAATATGGGGGCTTTACAGAGGAGACAGCTCTCCCGCCTTACAAGCCCTTATTCTCTCCTGGCTATGCATTCATTGGCCATTAGAGTATAGTCCCCTAGTTTTAGCCTAGAGCTAGTGAATGTTGCTTCCAGCAGACTCAGAATTGAGCAAGAGAGTCCCAGTGTTTGAGGGAGGCCGTCGATCCACCAACCCCTTCCTCCCATACCTCCTTTTCCTCCTGCTCCTTGAGTTTCTTCAACTCAAGAAAACTGGCTCTGACCTCTCCTCCTGTCATCTTCTGTGCTTCCTGTGACAGACGACACCTTCCACTGTAATTTTTATTAACTAATATCTGCTTTAACCAACCTAGTTTTTGTCTTCTTGAATCTTTTTAAAGTTTATATTTTGCCAACGGCCATAGCATTCCATGCATACTTTTCTTTTTAAAATATAGTCCTGAATTTATTTCCTCTCATACATCAATACCGTATTTTCAATGGGAGTTTTTGAGGAAGTGAATGCAATGCCTGTACTCAGTCCACCATCTGGAACCAGTAACCCTTTCAATTCCTTCTTAGTAGTAGAGTTAGGACTGAAGCATTTGACTGCCCTGGGCCTATGACTAAGAAAAAGGGGAGAAGGGTTTATTGAATATTTTGATCAGGAGAAAATTCTTATTATGCACTGGTTCAAAGAGTAGGTTTAATTCTAGGTCCAGCACTCCCTGAGCATTTCTTAAAGGCTCTCTCTGTCCTTCTTTCCTCATGTATATAATCAAGTATCATGTATATAATTCATGTATATCATGTATATAATTCCACATATAATCAAGGATAATACCAGTACATCATTCAACGGGTGGTATGAGCATTGAAAGAAGGCCCCATGCCTGACACAAACACAAAGTTCAACAAATCTTCTCATCATGGTAAGCTTCTTCTCTGATGGGAGACTGCAGTATTTTTGTTGAAAATGTGCAAGGGTTAAGTCCAATACAATTGTTCATATCTACATTTCCATGAAGAATCATACATGCCCTATCTGAAAAAAATGACATAATAGGTGACAAACCATACGCGTTAAGCAAGGATGGGGCTGGAAGAGACCTCTGAGCCTGTCATATGCAACTGGGTCATTGTATCAATGACAAAAACATGGCCTAAAAGGTAGGAGTCAGTGACCACGTGACAGAGCCCTCATCCACATCTGGGTCTCCCGATTCCTCATGAGAAGCACTGTTTAGGTAGTCTCATTAACCATGTCAACAGAAAGATACTTCTACTATTTCTGAATTATGGAGACAAAACTGAGGCATAGTGAGGTTGAAGGCAGTGGAGAAGCAGCTCATATGGGGCTGGGTCCCCAAGTCAGCTCCATAGAGACAAGCCATCCTGATGTTCCTGCAAGGAATTGCTACATTGGAGACCAACACACACAACTGTCCATAAATCCAGCACAACCGATTTCCCTCTCGCCTTGGATTAAACCATTATTTCTTCAACGGACTATCAGTGAAAGCAGTTGGCCTGCAATCAGCAGGGTGGGATATATGAAAACAGTGAAGAAGCTTCTGGATTGGAGAGGAACTTGATATCTGAACTGGGGATGGTGAGTGCGGCGGTCTGTCTGCCTCTTCCCCTGAGACAGTCACTTACTGAGGGAAACAGTGAGTAGAGTCCCCTCCCATCTGTAATTTCTCTCTTTCCCTTTTGCAGCAGATTCCTGCAGTTGAACTTGTTCAACTAACACAGGACACAACCCTACTGTAATTTGGCTAAGTAACACAGCTGTTGGGTAGGAGATTGGGTATTTGTACCCCTCCTCCAAGGCCAAGCCCTTTGCATGGTCTCCTCCCCTCCGTCTCAAAAGGGCTCACTATTCTCCAGTTCACCATGCTGGGCTAATTTAGTTCAGTTTGACATTCAACACACATGACTTCTGTTTTTTGCTATAAATCTCCAGACATTTTATGGACCAATAATGTCCAATGTGTACATGGACTGTTCTGCTGCTTGGTAATTACCACTGACCTCTTTCCAGGACCCTTCTCCATAAAGAGGCCACCTCTTTGGGGCAGCCCTGCCATCCACTTCTCTCCAAGGCTGTAGGTGGAACAACCAAGTTCTTAATTAGCCAGCCTGTGCGGGGAAGCTTGGTGTGAGATTTCCAGGTCAGCGTTTGATGGAGGGGTAATCAGGGGAGGTGATGCATCGACTTTGATTAAAGAGCTGTGATGAATCAAGATAAAATTGACATTTAATTTCTTTCAGATGAACTAATCTCATAGACCAAACTTAAAGGTGAATCGTCTACTCCTTTGGCTTGTGGGGCACGGGGAGTTACCCATGATGGAAGTGTATCCCTGAAAAAAATCGCTATAATTTCTTTCACAAATCACTGATATTTAATTGAACGTGGCTCATGGGGTAATTTGATGGAGTTACAATTTCTCTCCATTTTTTCATCCTAATGGAATTCCAAAAAAATCTTCCCACAGTCAGGAACCCCTTAATTCCATGGCCCTCTGCTCTCAGCTCGGGAAACCATCCATGATGGATCCTAACCCCTTTAAAGCACTTCACTTAATGGTCATGCACACCTTATTCCTTAAGCCAGTGGGAAAAAGATCCTCCATGATTAAAAAACCCAAACAAACAAACAAACAAACAAACAGAAACCCTACAATTGAGCCAAACCCAAACAAAAAACCCTGATATATATCAACACATATACAGCAACAATGAGCTTTGCAAACTACCACAAAATGTATGATTTATTTTTCCTAAGGAAACTGACAGTCCTCTTCAAAAAAGAAGAAGAAGAAGAAGAAGAAGGAGAAGGAGAAGGAGAAGGAGAAGGAGAAGGAGGAGAAGGAGAAGGAGAAGAAGAAACAGCTTCAAGTGATGCTTATCTTTTCTTTGATTGTCAAAGTGAAATTAAACAGTCACTCACCAGTCAGTAAACTAGAGTACTGTTAATTACTCTCAGAACAGGCACACACGCACATAGAAAAATCTCCCAGGCAAGATGACTTCCTCCAGCCCCAGATTCTCCTGCTTTAGCGGTCCACACTGGAGAGGACTCGGTGGAGCGCTCCTGGAGAAGTAGCAGCATCTTATCAGTAGATGGGAGTAGAGCAACACAGATGGAACTGCCAGGCACCCAGGCAAGAAACGCCGCACTCCAAGCCCCTAACAAGCAAGGCAGCGTTCAGAGAGGAAGAAAGGAAAGGCACACAGAGGCTGTGAATCAAAGACGGACTTTCAAGTCCATGTCACACTAGGACATGTGAGGTCACAAGCGTACCGGGCCAATTCAGAAAACCGTATTTCCTGCCAAGCTGTGCATTTCATTTTGCACATCCTTAGTTTGGTTAAGAAATGATACAATTACCAATTTTAGTTCTATTTCTCACTAGCCTATGCTGTGTTCTCTCTTTCTCCATTCTCTGTCTTCTGGTCTGGTTTGCTTGCTTTTTTCTACATAGCTACCATTCCATTTATAACATTCACAGCCTTTTGGGAGTGGGTTAAGTAGAACTAAATTAAAAAAAATAGTTATAAATGTTCTTGCAAAGTGTCTGATGATGGTACTTTCTCTTTAAGATATTTAAGAAAAGGAAGTTAGAAAATTTCTGTACAACTCGTCTATTTTCTTTGGAAGGAAATCAGGTACAATTTAAAGTATTTGGGGGGATGTTTGTTAAAAATATTCTAGCATAAATAATGTATAATGGAAACAATAAGAAAATCTAAATTCAAATATAAGACTTGATCATGTTCTTCATCTCCTGGCATATTGTCAAATCAGTAAGTATAAAGATTCTCTTTTAATTAATTTATTCCTATCTCTCCTTATCCCCATTCCTCACTTTTGTGCCCAACTACCCCCCTTCCCTCACAGACAACTCAGCTAAGGTAGTTTACACACACACACACACACACACATACATATATATTTATTTATTAGCATGTGTTCTTGGAGAGCATGTATTGTTGTTTGTGAGGATATTTTCTAATTTACATAGATGGTATTATGCTACTAACCTCATTCTGTTTCTTTTTCCCCCGCCCACTCCGTATTATGCATTAAAGTTCTGTTCTCGTGGGACGCCTGGGTGGCTCAGTTGGTTAAGCAGCTGCCTTCGGCTCAGGTCATGATCCCAGCGTCCTGGGATTGAGTCCCACATCGGGCTCCTTGCTCGGCAGGGAGCCTGCTTCTCCCTCTGCCACTGCCTGCCATTCTGTCTGCCTGTGCTCGCTCTCTCTCTCTCTGACAAATAAATAAATAAAATCTTTAAAAAAAAAAAAGTTCTGTTCTCGTTGCTGCTGGTACTTTAGTCTCCTTCTACAGTTACTGCAAGGATTCTATCCATCCCATTACACTTCTCCATTAGGCCACGACAGGACTCCTAGATTGCCCGTAACTTTCCACGTCCCAGCCAATGCTCTGATGAACGTTCTTACCCATGTCTCCTTGTGGACTTGAATGAGGTCTCTGGAATATCTGCCAAAAAGCCACATTGCTGTGTCATAGGATGTCGCTATAGCTAATTTGAGTGTTCCCCGGAATGGCTGAACCATGCTATGTTTCTATCTGCAGGGCCTGATGTCTGTGTCCCTGACTTGGAGTTGCCTAGAAGCAGGGAAGTCGTCTCCCATTTATTCAGATATTCTTTCCTGTTCTTTGTTACAGTTGGAAAATATTCTTCATAGAAATTTGATATATTCCTTAAGTAAATTCCCAGGTACACTGCGAGTTTTTGCAGCTATTGTGACCTTTTCTTTAAGTGTGTTTTCTAGTTGTTTATCACCGTTGTAAAAAAAATGCTGTTAATTTTTTTGAAGTGATTTTGTATTTAGAAAGCTTTCTGAACAGTCATGGTGATTCTAATAGCTTATCTGTTGATTCTATTGTATTTAATTGGTAAGGAACACATTGCCTGCAAATAGCGGTTTGTTTCTTTTATCTTTACACTTTACTTACATATCATCTCTTAAAGCATAGTCCAGGACCTCTGGTACTATGTTAAGCAATCGCAGTAATAATGAGATTTCTTGTCTTATTTCCAGTCTAAGGACATGTCTGTAGTTTTTCCATTAATTATAGTGTTTGCCATAGGTTTTTTAATACATACTTTTTATCATTTTAAGGAACTTCTTGCCTATTTCTAATGTGGTAAGATACATTTCTGCAACTATTGAGATGATCATATGATTTTTTTCTCCTGTGGTGCATTATATTGATAGATTTCTCAGCTGTTGAAATATCCTTATGTTTTTGGGAGGGTTGTTGTTTTCGTAACAGTAAAACATAAAGACTGTGGGAAGAGGTCCTTAGTGGTAAATTTTTCTGACACCTTGTGTTAGTTTATTTTGTAGAGTGCATTTATAAATTCACTAACGCCTTTATTCAAATAATATTTATTTTGATCTACTGTATATTAGGCCCTGGCCTGGATACTGGGGATGTAGTTTTCATTTTACCAATAGTAAGAGGTTTGGTCCTAAACCAGCTGTGATTTCCACCAAGTCCATTCAGTGAGATGACAGAGAAGCAACAGGGTTTCTGTTGACTTTTGTCTTAGCCATAAAATAGAAGTGGCCATTTCTCACCGCCTTTTAAGAAGGGAGGGCTGTTTAAGATATAAACCAAGTGGCATGGAAAATGGGATCTATGCCTATGTGTTGGGCTTCCATCCAGCTTCATGACCGAGAGACTATGGACTGTTTGCTGGGTTTATTAAGATTTAAAAAATAATGTCCTCTGCTTGTTTATTGCTCCATGACATCAGTCACATTGACACAATTTATAACCTCAAATTTACAAACCAATGTGAATGATAAGCAAAGACTTGGCGAAACGTGCTTTAAAATCCCATCTGAAAATTACTGAAACAATGCAAACAGAGCTCCTTCTCAGCCAATTATTTTTTTCTGGGACAATACCTAAATGTACTACATATAATGTACTTGATGGGCGAAAGGATGCATCCTGGAGAAAGGGTCCCACTGTGGACGTGAACAACAAACCGTACAGTAAGTGCCCATGGGATTTACTGGCTTGCATATGGTCGAGGCGATCTTCATCCTGAAAATGGGTTTGGGAGGGAACGGACACCTTAGGCTACACGAGGGGAAGTAACTGGATGTTCTGATTTCTCCTCTCACCTAATTGGATGCGCAAATGATCTGTCTGCACAATGAGCTCGTGCCCGTGGCTCTTTTCTCCTGCATTTGTATGCTGTAAGCGTATGCACGTGTACGAATTTACACCAAATCGCGCGGGCTCTGTTTTCCCGCAGTGAGATCTCTGGACCCCCAGAACAAAAAGAAAAATGGCTTCTTAATCGTGATGATGTTTGTCATGTTGCCGTGCAGTTTTCGGTGGTTTTATTTGACCTGCCATAAAAGCGGGGGACAGAGAAGAGGAGGTGCCCATTAAAGGGGGTTGTAAAAGGCGGTTTTGCTGTGCGTTGGTGTATGTGTTGCACTCAGCAGGGGCCACTTTATTATGTATAACTGTAATATTTTGCCTGCCTGTGTCTCCTAACACCGGCATTTCAGACGCGGATTTCATTCCAGCCACTCCCCCATTGTGGAACTCCTAAGTAGAGGCTAGACTCTGATCCTATGGGAAAATCTCTCTGTGGTTCAGAATCCTTTTAGGGATTAGCATCTCAAACGACTTCATTCCCTCTTTCCATAGAAGCCAAAGGAAAACTACTGGATGAATTTGCCTTCATGGCCTGTGCTACTCTTTCTTTCCTTTTCTAGTTTATAGTAGCTGTGGCTCTGGGGAGACTTAATGGAGCCTGGAGGGCGAAAGTGAGGGAATCAGGAAGAGTTTCCTGGAGAGGAGCTTTATGCTTGAGTCTTAAAGAGGAACCAGGGCTGACCTAATGAAGAAGCAGGAGGGGCGCTCCAGGCAGGGTGGATAGCGAGAGCAAAGGCTTAAAGGTGCTAGGGAAGTGGCTCATTTGGAAAGTGAGACTAACAGACCATGGGAGAAGGATGGGAAGCAGGGAATTGTTGGGGGGGGGGTGGGGTGGGAAATAGGGCAGGCAGATTATGATTTTAACTTCAATGGCATCCTCATTGCCTTGAGGGGCCATGACAGTACAGTGTTTTGAAGCCCTACCTTTACTGACCTAGGCTCTTTTGCTCTGGTGGCTTTTCCTGGCCTATGAATCTTTCTGACTGGCTTCTGTCTTTATAGCAGGTTAGCATAAGGTCAGTTTCTCCAGAATAATAATAATAAAAAAAAAAGAGTGCATCTCAACTTGAGGCATTTTTCATGCTTTGGTTAGAATCTTTCCTCCCTCATTTCCTCTTACGTAGGTACTCTCTTGCAATAGTCGCTTTAAGTGAACCTGATAAATAAATAAATACCTCTGTGATCTGCAGGTTACCAATTTGTCAAAGGCCCATAATTCTAATGTCCTCAGGCTGCTGTTTTTCAGTTGCATTCCTGAAACCCACAGTCTTGAGTCCTAGTGATGGTGTCACACTATGTGAGGGTCAGGGAAAGGGTTAATTCTGAGGGGGGAAACTCCACTTCTGGCCACAGTGGAGTCACATGAATTGGATTTACCCTCTCACCTTCAATGACTGACTTTACTTTTGAACTCTATGGAAGTTGCATTATTCTATCTGAGCACTCAGTATACATATGACCTAGACTCCTGGTCCTGGAACCGATCTTGAATTTTGGCCTATCTGACTTTTTATTGCTTCCATAGAATGGAAAGAACGTGGGTTTATCAAGAGCATTGTTTTCTTGGAAAAGACAGAAGCGGGGTGGGGGGAGCCCCAGTAATTATAGAATACCTACTGTCTGCCAGGAACTGTGAGGAGCACTTCGCAAACATGAGTTCATTCAGTGTTTACTGCAGTCTTGTGAGAAATTAGAAATTAGAAATTTCTGACCATGGAAACTAAGAGTCAAGGGGTTTGGTTAAATTCAAATAAAGATGAGGTGTCACATCATTTGGAAAGTGTACACTTTATCTATTGCACTAAGCCGAATAATAGTGTTTTTAAACCCCTAATTGGTATCAGAACCAATTTTAAAGAATAAAATTAAAATTTTTTTAAAAATTAAAGAATTAAAAATTTTTTAAAGGAATAAAATTAAATGCTCATTGAAGACCGGATCTTGTCTTATTCATCTTTGACCCCTGGAGACTAGCTTAGAACCTGTTGCCTAGTGGCAGGGAATGTTTGCTGGATGTCTAAAAGGAGAAGAGAGAGAAGAAGAAAGATGAAACAAAGGAAAAACCCAGAGAGAAAAGGAAAAATATAGGAAAGGAGAGAAGGAAGAAGGGAGAGTAGGGCAAGCCCCAGCCAAGCAAGAGAGGAAGACATAGTTAACCAGAACAACCAGAGGTTATAAGAAGACCACTGCAGTTGAGCACAAAGCTTTGTGAGGCACTTCTTGCTGGCTGATGGAATGGAAATCAGATGTCTGATTTCATCTTTATGAGTCAAGTACGTTACTCCAGGATTTCTACTCCTGGCCAAGGTGAAGTAACATGGACCAGATTTACCTGAAATAACTACAAAACAAACAAACAAACAAACAAACAAACACCCAAAAAACCAGACAAAACATATGAAATAATGGTTTTCAAGACATTGGATTCAGACTTTGAAGGACAGGGTCCCTGAAAAAAGGGAAATAAAGCAGATGAATCCTATAACTGCCCCCAGCTTACTGCCTGAGAGTTTCCAAGATACACTGAGGGAGGGGAAATCCCCGTAATGCTCAAAGGGCTTTCTAAGTTGAGAAGATGAGGATGGGGACTCAGAGAGGCCAGAGCAGCTAGAAGTAGAGTACCAGACAGGAGAAGGCTAGAGAGAGAGAGAAAGAGGAAGGGAGAGAGGTGTGTGTGGGAGGAGAATATACTTTGGATACCTGTACTGAGAAAGAGAGAGAGAGAGAGAGAGAGAATACTCTGGATATCAGTAGTCAGTCCCCCTTGAGTCTATAGTTGTGACTGATTAGCACATGTGTGTGAGAAAATTACCTGAGGCTTTGGAAAGACAGATGAGAACTAATAACCCCCAGGATTCACACAGTGCCCAGAACCATTCCTCTTATCACCAGCCAGGGTGGAAAACCTCATAATTCACTGGGCATAATATATAACATTCAGAAATATTTTGTCTTATAGTATGGGAAAAATAGCCCCACGCTAAATGCTTTTTTGAGCTAACAAACCTGAAAAGCAAGTCATAAAAGAATTAAGCTATTTTTAAGTAATTTAACTGCATACTAGAGCAGAGTTCAAGTGTATTTATACTAAAAACAACAACAACAACAACAACAAAACCCAGCACTACACATAATAAAATTCATACTGTTCTGTATCCACTCAAAAATTACCAGTCATACAAGGAAGCAGAAATATCTGAACCATAATGAGAAGGAAAAAAAATCAATCAAAATTCATACAGAAATAGCACAGATGATAGACTTCCTAGACAAGGGTATTTAATGGTTATAATTATATTCCATATGTCCAAGAAGCTAGAAGAAAGTCTGAACATATGAAAGATAAAAGAAAAGACCTACAATCTATGAAATAAAGAAAATACACTGGATGGAATAACTGACAGATTAGAATTAAAGAAGAAAAAAATCATGAACTTGAAGACATACCAATAGCAACCATTCAAAATGAAACAGATGGGGCACCTGGGTGGCTCAGTTGGTTAAGCAACTGCCTTCCACTCACGTCATGTTCCTGGAGTCCCAAGATCAAGTCCTGCTTCAGGCTACCTGTTCAGTGGGGAGTCTGATTCTCCTTCTGACCCTCTCCCCTATCATTCTCTCTCTCAAAAAAATAAATAATATTTAAAAAAAAAAAACAAAATGAAACAATCATCTAAAAGACTGGGGGGAAGTGAACATCGGTTTGTTTGGGGACAAATTAAAATGGTATACATGTAAATGGATGGGGGGGAACCAAAGAGATCTTGGAGGAAGCAAGAGTTCAAAATTTCCTAAATGTGATGACAATTCTAAGAGGACAGATCCAAGAATCTCAGGAGACCTCCAAGCAGAAGCCACATGGAGAAAATTATACCAAAGTCCATCATAATCAAATTGCTCGAAACTAGTGATAAAAAGTCTAAAAAAAAGGTCAGAGTAAACAGACACACCCTTTGTACAGGGAAGCAGAGTTAAGGATGACAGTGGATTCTTCTTCAGGAACAAGGCAAGTCAGAAGTTGGAAGAACAACAGGTGTCAAAGTAGTGAAAGAAAAAAAATCTGTTAAGCCAGCAAAATTGCTTTCAAAAACAAAGATGAAATTAGAACTTTTTTAGACACAAAATACTAAAGTGATCATCAGTAGCATAACAAGAAATGTTATAGAACATCTTACAGGCAGAAGGAAAGTGATATGAGAAGGAAGTCTGGATCTACACAAAGGAACAAAGATGCTTGGAATTGGTAACTATGTGGGAAAATATAACAGATTGTCTCTTTCTTATTATAGAAATGTTTTTAAAAGATAAGTGTTTAAATGAAAAATAAAAATATATTGTGGGGTTTATAACATATGTGGAAGTGTAATGTGTAATAACACTAGTACAAATGGGGACATGGAATTGTTTTGTTGTAAAGTTCTTATACTCTTAGTAGTGTGAAAAGATGGGAAAAGGTATATACCATGCTGGTACTTGTGAAACAGGAGGTGGAGTGGCTGTCGTAATACTAGATAAAGTAGATTTCAGAGCAAAAAAATATATATTATCAGAGATAAAAGGTCATTTCATACTAATAAAACAATTTATTCCCCAAAAGAACAACATTTCTAAATATGTACCTAGCAACAGAGTTTCCAAATAAATGGAGAAGAAACAGTTGTAGGACTGCTTCCTTGGGCCATGGACAGAATTGACCTTGAAATGAATTTTGGCATAGCACACCTGTGCCCTCTCTTAGGGCACCAGGAGAAACAACTCCTTGAACCGCACTGGTCCATTTCCTGTAATAATGTTGTTGAGAACTATGTGCATTACCCAACGTATGGTTGAGTCTTTTGGAGAGGACCTGATGTAGATGCTATTGTTCTTCCCATATGATATGTGGGGGGGGGGGGTGTTTCTTTTCTCCTCCTTGACACTGATTCTTTGGTGTTTTGGTACTCAACCATTTCAAATGTATAAACTTTCACTGCAATATTTTGAAATTAATACTCACTTTTGACCACTGTTTTTTATTTTCCCTTCATTGTTTTTATTAATTTTACATTTTTTTAATTTTTATTTTTTATAAACATATTTTTATCCCCAGGGGTACATGTCTGTGAATCGCCAGGTTTACACACTTCACAGCACTAACCATAGCACATACCCTCCCCAATGTCCACTACCCCACCCCCCTTTCCCTCCCCCCAGCAACCCTCAGTTTGTTTTGTGAGATTAAGAGTCACTTATGGTTTGTCTCCCTCCCAATCCCATCTTGTTTCTTTTCTTCTTTTTCTACCCCCCTAGTCCCCCATGTTGCATCTCCACTTCCTCATATCAGGGATATCATATGATAGTTGTCTTTCTCTGATTGACTTATTTCACTTAGCATGATACCCTCTAGTTCCATCCACGTCGTTGCGAATGGCAAGATTTCATTTCTTTTGATGGCTGCATAGTATTCCATCGTGTATATATACCACATCTTCTTTATCCATTCATCTGTTGATGGACATCTAGGCTCTTTCCATAGTTTGGCTATTGTAGACATTGCTGCTATAAACATT
>PISX010009421.1:0-10824 GCA_004024625.1 Mellivora capensis
ACAAACGTAGTGATCCGAAGGGGCACGTGCACCCGAATGTTTATAGCAGCAATGTCTACAATAGCCAAACTATGGAAAGAGCCTAGATGTCCATCAACAGATGAATGGATAAAGAAGAGGTGGTATATATACACAATGGAATACTATGCAGCCATCAAAAGAAATGAAATCTTGCCATTCGCAACGACGTGGATGGAACGAGAGGGTATCATGCTTAGTGAAATAAGTCAATCAGAGAAAGACAACTATCATATGATATCCCTGATATGAGGAAATGGAGATGCAACATGGGGGACTAGGGGGGCAGAAAAAGAAGAAAAGAAACAAGACGGGATTGGGAGGGAGACAAACCATAAGTGACTCTTAATCTCACAAAACAAACTGAGGGTTGCTGGGGAGAGGGGGATCAGGAAAGGTGGGTGGGGTAATGGACATTGGGGAGGGTATGTGCTATGGTTAGTGCTGTGAAGTGTGTAAACCTGGCGAGTCACAGACATGTACCCCTGGGGATAAAAATTTGTTTATAAAAAATAAAAATTAAAAAAAATAAAATAAAATAAAATAAAATGCAAAAAAAAAAAAAAAAGAAAAGAAAAAGGAATTCTGCCTCAGACTGCATTCCAGCTTCAGTACCCACTCTTTTCTGGATTTCCAGCCTGCTCTCCTATTTCACTGATTTCAGACTTGCCAGAACTCACAATCTTGTGAGCCAATTCCTTAAAATTAATCTATCTATGGATATAGATATTTATATTCATCTGTGTCTCTATCATCTATTTATCTATCTATCATCTATCTATCTATCATCTATCTTTCTATCAAGAGAGAGATTCTACTGATTCTCTTTTTCTGGGGAATACAGCAGGAACTCAGTAAATATTTGTAGAATGAATAGATGACTTATCATTAGTTATTTACAGCTTAGACTCTAAGCTCCTAGAAGTGGGTATAGCTTATATATCCTTCTCTTTGTTTGGTGCCTAGCACCATTTTTCATTCATTCATTCAACATATATTTGTTGATTACTGATCTAGTACCAGGCATGAAGCCCATGCCACATACATGCCTTGTACTTCTGTACTTCTGGTTTTATTGTCCCGCCAACCCCATTCACTTATTTAATTCTACCTATCCTTCAAAATCCAGTTCAAATACAATATCTTCTATGAATAGGAACCCATTCATCTATTCAGCAAACATTAATTAAATGTCTACTATGTACAAGTGTTGGGTTATGTTTGTTGAATAAATATATGAACTTCTAAAAAGAAAGTGTTACATAAAGAGAAAGTAGGCATGATTTAAAAAAAATATTTATTAAAGCTGAACTTGTTAGTATGAGAGTCTATACATTAATAGTATCGCAAACAGCAAAAATACATATCAATTGATTGGAATCACTTGAGTCATGTGAAATGTAGTCTCTAGTCAGCCAAAGGACCACAGCACTGGAGCATTTAGTACAAGAAAGTAGCACATTCATCTGAAATCAGATGGTCAAGCAATGCTGGAGGTAAGAAGTGGACAAGCTCAAATGGTAGTATAGCAGATTGGGTTAATAAAGAAGGAAATGGCAAAGGGTTTTCAAAGGAACATCAATTTTGCACCTTATCTATATTTTTCCATCCATCAAAAGTGACCAGTCCAGGTTTAGCATCAGCACTAGCAAGCTAAAGCTTTCTGTATAAGGTAAAAAAGCAGTCTTCTTGGCTCCCGTCTTGCGCTGAAATGATATATGAGGATAACAGAGATTGACAGCTTGGAAAGGTCACTTGTCCAGGCAGCCCAGCACACCTCATCTTGCTTCCATGTCATAATAAACTTCACTTGCAGACCCTGTCTGAAAGCATATCCACATGCCTTGGATGCTCTGGGAATGGAAAGGTCATGTTGGACCTGAGTACCTCTCGGTCATGTGTGGGTGCTCCTGGTCTCCACTGACTTGCATATATTTGTATTTAAAGCCACAAGCAAGTAAGTTTCCATCTCTTACTCAGCCTGTCAGCCTGGATCTGAATCATAAATTATATATATATATTTTTTTTTCATTTTACAGTCAGAAAAATCTCCTCTTCAATGATAATAAAATCAGTGGACCAGATTCTGTCCTTTGTTACTTATGTACAAATCCTGCTGAGGTCAGCAAAACTTAAGGGCATGTAACTTTGGACAGAATGTACTCCAACTTTTTTTTTTTTTTTCCTTGCTGGATTTTTTTTACCTGACATCTTTCTGATTCCTCTGGATTGCACAATAAGAGAAGGGTGGCCCAGTTTGGGTAAAATAAAAAATGACCCAAACCACTGACCTAAATCCTGTCTTTGAAATTTAAAATTACATTTACTAGGAAGGAAAATAGTTTTTTGAGTGTGGGTGGTTTTCTTTTTCAAAACCCATTTTCAAATGTTGACCTCCTGAATGTTATCATACCAGTTTGGATTGGAAAACAGAAGGGTAGGTAAACATTTTTTTAAGCTTGGTGGGGGGAGGTCATCCTTTCTGAATTCATTATCTGCAAAGAAGCAGGAAATACCAAGAGCTTTTTTTTTTTTTTTTCCAAAAGATTTCCTGGTCACATTGCCAGATTTGACTCCAAAAGTAAATTGTCCAATTTTGTGAAATATTGAGACTTTTTGTCTTCCCTTCTTTCAAAGGTGAACTTAGGTAGTGAAGAAGCAAAAGCAGGGAAGCTTTGCTTGGGGAATGGGATGGAGGTGTTGAATTCTTCTGGGCACAAATAATGTGGCCACATGAAGTTTCAGTATAGATGACAGCCCTCATGATTTGACGTAATGACGCAAAGACCACCCTTCCATAAACCTTGCAGCTTACCATAAACCTTCCCTTGAGATGCTTACTGATGTCAGCCTTTTACAATAAGATGCCATCTCTAGAAGCACTCTGTAAAATATTTGGCATCTAGGACTCCAGCTCATGATAGCCATATCCTCAGTTATTTACCAATTCTCTATCTGAGATTAGGGCCCTGACCTAATGGAACATGACACAGGCAAATTTTGATAAGAAAGAAGGAGGATAGATGTAATAATGGAGGAAGGAAAGATTTGAAGCAAAGCCGTCCTTACATTACATTTACACTATCCCACTGTGTTGTCACTCTTTGTATTTATAACTAATCCCTGACCTAAACTGATCTCCTTAAAACTGGGGGCTTTGGTTCATTTATTTTTGTCAGTACCTAGCATTGGGCCTGATAACATGGAAGCAGTTTAACACAGTGCTTTGATTTTACAGCCCTGGGCTTGAGTTCAAATTTTGCCAATTACAAGTTATATGACTTTGGATGAGATATAGCACTTCGTTAAGTCTAATCTATAAAACGGGCATAGTAATTCCTTCCTCCAAATATTCTTTTCAGAACAAAGTAAGATATACTTTTAAGTGCTTTTCACAATGCTTGGCACAGAGTTTGCACTTAATAAAAAACATAATTATTACTAGACATTCAAAAAGTTTTTTGGATGAATAAATAACCCAATTGATGGATCAACCCCAAATTAAGAATTAACAGTTGGTTAAGCGGCTGCCTTCGGCTCAGGTCATGATCCCAGGACGCTGGGATCCCAGCGTCCTGGGATCATGACCCACATCGAGCTCCTTGCTTGTCAGGGAGCCTGCTTCTCCCTCTGCCTCTGCCTGCCACTCTGTCTGCCTGTGCTCTCTCTCTCTCTCCCTCTCTCTCTGACAAATAAATAAATTTTAAAAAGGGGGGGGCGCCTGGGTGACTCAGTGGGTTAAGCCTCTGCCTTCGGCTCAGGTCATGATCCCAGGGTCCTGGGATCAAGCCCCGCAGGGATCAAGCAGGAGTATGTGGAAGCTTTGTCATAGGGAGACATTTAAAGAGTCGGGGTGGGGAGTGCCTAAGGTCGGCATGAAACAATGAACTTCAATCTTTGTTTTCAGCACATTTTCGAAAACTCATCACATTTAGTGGGACACTTGAATAGAATAAAAGTCCCAGAATAGCACTAAACTAGCAATAATTTAGAATACCAGTGTTTCACATGTCGATACTATGCACTGGTAATCTTTCAGCCCTGGGTAGCTACTTAAGTAAACTATGTGCTTTTTTAAATTCTTGTAGAGCAAAGTCACCACATGTTCTAGGAAACATGTACTCTCTTTCCTGCTGATATGGTGTTTATTGGGCCTCTGACCTCATTCCAGTCATGTTATGCCTCATGGTACATCATAAAAAGTAACATTATGGAGACCTTACAATGCACTCAGCACACTTCTAAGTACTTTACGTAAATCAATGTATTCAATTCTCACAACTTCATGACGTTAAGTATTACCTATGTGGAAGTTACCAGAATCAACTTTATTTTACAATTGAGAAAACTGAGGCCCATGGAATCAAATAGCTTGGAAAAGGTCACAGAGGAAGCAAGAGCTCCATTGTATATTTGAAGCCAGACAGATAGACTCCAGAGTCTTTAGTCATATGCCCCGCAAGACACACTAGTTCCAGCTGCCTAATATAGGCACCATCAGACCAGTGTTTGTAAATTACACTGTAGCTAAATAAAATTTTGACATTGGTGGAAATATACCTGTATACTAGGGGAAGCTCTTTATACATGATATGAGGTCCACAGGCAGAGACACAGTGTCTTATTGGCAAATTCTTCTTAAATCACAAATATGTCAAAGGCCAACATGCCAAGCTAAGGAAGTGAGGCAAAAATTGACCATATTCTCAAGCATGTAATTCTCAAAGGAAACGTGGCCCATCATGAGATCATAGCAATAATCCCTGTTTCTACTGGAAAGCTACTGAAGGCCTCTTCAACTCAATTTCCGAAATTTCTGTCAATGGAGCAGACCTCTAGATAGCAGCTCGACAATTATTAAGCACAGCCAGAGCTCCTTAAAGCCTCCTGTTCAACTTACAAATCATTATCAATTCTTCACTCATGATAATCTTGCTTAAAAATAAACTTGAGCATGGCAATCACCCCAAGAAAGGACAACAATTATTAAAGACAGTAACCAACACGGGAATACAGAATCTTCCATTCAGTTTGTGTTCTGGGCCCAGGCCTGTGCGTCCATACACCAGTAGGTCTTGGCAGTGCTGTCATACAGCAAGTTACTGCCCTCAGAAACTTCACTCATACTCACAGATTTTTATATCTGTGTATGAGCTGGTTAATAGGGCTCCCCACTTTGATTTATTGCCCTTGGATTTATTATATCTAGATACAAAGATTCAGCAATAGCATCGTTGTTAATTTTCTGTACAAGAGCGGGATTCGGTAACTCTTGTCTAACTGAATATGTCAAAACCATTGCAATTGTATGCTGTATTGCATCCAAATAAAATGTTAGTTCTGTCCTAGACCAGGCAGATTGGATTGCTTATTTATTAAAATTGAGAAAACAAGCCAAGGACTTTGGGGAGCTCAACTCTGTTACCCCTGGGATCTTTACCATTGCAAGTTACCTTTTTCCTCAGCTGGAACAGTCATGACCAGTAATGGAGAACTGGTAAATTCCTTTTAGAGTCTCAGTTGAAATGTTCTTTAAATAGTCCTTAGAATACTTTTAATTTTGCATATCACCTTGTATCTCTAGAGCTGTACCTGCTGACTTATTTCATCTTCTATGTTGTCTCTATCTCAAAAGAGTGATAGCCCTTGAAAACAAGAATTCCCACTTGGCAGATGGAGAAAATAAGTATCTGATTTGTTGTGCCCTACTCACATAATCAATATCCCAGAAAATCATGCAGCAGAGATAGAATCCATGGAATGATAGGCATGCCAGTTCAAAAGTAATCCTCACCCTTAGATGCCATTGAGGTAACCAAATAGACTGAGAAGAGTATTTCCAATTAAGATAAACACCATAGAACTCTTTTTTCCTTTTTATGATTTTATTTATTTATATGTCAGAGAGAGAGCGAGCACAAGCAGGGAGCGGCAAGCAGATGTAGAGGAAGAAACAGGCTTCCAGCTGAGCAAGGAGCCTGATATGGGACTCGGTCCCAGGACTCTGGGATCATGACCCAAGCTGAAGGTAGACACTAGACTGAGCCACCCAGGTGTCCCAACATTGTAGAACTCTTTGTGTTTAAGTTAAGCTTCAAATACCCTGTACCCGATGAGTGGTAACTAGTCCAAGAGGAATGTCCATAGTCTGCTGCCCCTTTTCCAGCTGTAGGCCCATAACAGAAGCCAGCTAAGTAATTCACATAGCACAAATAAAGCTAGGGTAGGATAATATTAAATCCAAGTTACCATTAACTTACCTTGGAAACTGTAATACACTCTCTTCCACCATTCTTGCCCACCTGAAACCTTTCTTCTCACATAGATTAGGGTTATTTTTATAAGTACTGTATCAAGTCCTACCCTGGACCTACCTAAAACTTTCAGTGGCTTCCCACTGCACAAGGATAAAGGTGTACATTCCTTAGTATGGTGGACAAGGTGCTTTATAAGTTGGCTGCTACCTCCATCTGTAACCTCATCTTAAACCCTTCCCCTCATCTCCTTCATTATCTCATCAATATTTTAACTTCCCAAACTGTGCCAAACCCTTTCCCAACCCACAGCATGTACTTTTCCCTCTTTGTGTAGCATACCGCTCCCCACCTGCTCCCCTCTCCCAGATGACTGCCCTCCCTCTGACTCTTCTCATGATGGCATCTTATTTTTCAGGTTTACATTTTATTGTCCCTCCTGAGACAGACCATTTTTTATTAACCTAGACAGGTCTTACCCACTCTTCCTTATCACAACACCCTGTTTGTTTTTTCGTTCACCCCACAAATATATTTGTGTGCTTAGTATATGCCAATAACTGTTTTAAGTGCTGCAGATACAACAGTGAACAAATCACACCCAAAAAAGTGCATTCATTCATGAAGATAATATTTTAGTCAGAAAAGCATACAGTGAGCAAAATAAGTAAGTGAATGAGTATCAAAAACATTTAGATACTCCATTTTAGATACTGGAGCTGGGGAATGTTTTACTGAGAGGGTAACATGTGAGAAGAGACAGCTGTGGGGAGGGGCAAGTCTCCTTGTGACTACTAAAGGAGAAAGGGTTCCAGGCAGAAGGAATATCAAGTGCAAAGGCCCTGAGACAGGAAAGTGCCTGGAATGTTTGAGGAAGGCAAAGAGCTGCTCTAGCTGAGGTGGACTAGGGTGGAGGACAGTTGTAAGGATGACTTTGGGGAAGTAATGGTAGGGACAGATAGAGCAGGACCTTGGACATCATAGCAGGTTCTTTGGCTTTTACTCTGACTGAAGTGGGAAGCCCTTGGAAATTTTTGAGTGAAGGGTGATATGAACTGCTTTGCATTATAATAAGATCATCCAAGTTGCTTCCTGGGGGAATAATTTGAAGGACTTATGCAATGAATATTTGTGTCCCCCCAAAATTCATATCTTGAAGCCCTAAAACCCAATCTGTACTTGGAGATAGGGTCTGTGAGGTGTTGATAAAAGTTGAATGAGGTCATAAGGGTGAGTCCCTAATCTGATAAAGCTGGTACCCTTATAAAAAGAGGAAGAGACACCATAGCTTTCTCTCTTTGCATGCAGGCACCAAGGAAAACCATGTGAACACATAGTGAAGAGGAGACCAGAACTGGACAAGGCAGCCACCCTGATTTTGGACTTCTAGCCTCTAAAAGTGTAAGCAAATAAATTATTATTTAAGCTACCCATTCTATAATATTTTATTATTGCAGCTAGATCTGCACTAATTTTTTTAAATTTATTTTTACCAAAGGGAGTGAGAATGGAAGACTGTTTCCTTCCTGGTGTGTAAGAGAATTTTTAATTTTAAAAATCTGCTAGTTTGTATTTGTTTCAAATCTTCTCCACTCAACTGTCAACTTCAAGAGGCCTGGCTCTGGTCTCTCTCATTTACCATTCTACCCCCATGTCCCAGTACTGCACCTTGCAGGTCATGCATCCAGAATAAATATTTGCTGAATGAGTGCTTTGATGAACTTAGGACTCCTCCTAAGAAGGTCCCATGCATTTAAAGTATTTGCTTCTCAATTACAACTATTTTGTTTGTGTTTGTTTCTTTAGAGCCTTCTCTGACCCGATGCTGTGATGCTTTATTTGAATCAACTTTCCTCTTCTGCATATTTCCATTCCACAATTATTTATTAGGTACCTGCTATAAACCACCAGGCCTAGGGTACAAAGATGAACACTAGTTGCTTACTTCAAGCTGTTAACAGTTACTTATGTTTTTCTTATGCAGTATAATAGTATTTAAAAAGAGTTCAAAATGCAAAAAAAAAAAAAAAAAAAAAAGGATACATTTTTACCAGAGCCAGTTGTCTTTAATTTCTGAAATGTTTTTTTTTTTACTGGACTACTTAGCAATTATCTGTTAGAACTCAGATGGCACCTCTTCAAAATGTAACTTTTTTTTATATGATAGACTATAGGTTTAAAATTTGGATCACTTTAAAAAAAAAACCTCTTTTTTGCTAGGGCTGCCATAACTAAGTTATGAAGTTATATCAATATATAACCAAGTTATATCATGAACTGGGTAGCTTAAATAACAGAAATTTATTGATCCATAGTTCTGGAGCTAAGAGTTCAAAGTCAAGGTGTCAGCAAAGCTGGTTCCCTTTGAGTTCTGTGAGGGAGAATCTGTTCCATGCCTCTCCCCTAGCTCCTAGAGGTTTGCTGGTAACCCTTGTCATTCCTTGGCTTGTGGAAGCATCACCCCAATCTCTGCCTTCATCTTCATGTGACATTCTTCCTGTGTATGCTTGCTTCCTAAGTTCCCCTCCTTATGTATAGGACAATCTGTCATGTTGGATTAGGAGCCTATCCCACTTCTATATGACCCCATTTTAACAATTACATCTACAATGACACTCTTTCCAAATAAGGTCGCATTCTGAGTGGAATGTGGGAGTCAGATTCTGAATGGGAGAACACCATTCAGCTCATACCAACTCTTAAGAATAAATAAAAGCTCTTCTCAATGACTCCTTACCTTCCAGCCCTTAATTACTTGTCTTTGATCAGTTTCAAAGTTGAAAAGTCTTTGATCAGGTTCAAAGTTGAAAAAAAAAGTGGAATTCTGCATTCTACAACTTTTTAAGAAAAGCACCAACAGGGGTGTCTGGGTGGCTCATTCAGTTAAGTGTCTGCCTTCAGCTCAGGTCATGATCTCAGGGTGCTGAGATCCAGCTCCACATTAGGCTCAGTGAAGAGCCTGCTTCTCCCTCTCCCTCTGCCTGCTATTCTGCCTGCTTGCACGCACTCTCTCTCTGTCAAATAAATAAATTAAATATTTTAAAAAGTAAAAAAAGAAATAAAGAAAACACTTTAGCAGAAGTCATATAGCCCTATTCCAGTCTCACATATCTGGTAAGATCTGATTCAACAAACCTTATTAAGGATATCAGTGAGGTTCCTCATATATAAAAGGCAGGGTCAACTTTCATCACCATCAATGTCTCAATCTGTCCCCAAAAGAAGGAAATAAATGTTGTTATTTGTGTTAAGCAAAATTCTAAAGTGACCTCCTTAACCTGCACCTTCTGGCATTAGTCCTGTGATGACTACCTCACATGGCAAAAAGGATTTTGTGTTTGTAATTAAGATTACCATTTAACATAATCACCAGGAGATTATTCCTGTGGACTTACCCTACTCACATGAGCCCTCTAAAAGCAGAGTCTTCTCCAAATGGTAGTAGGAAAGAAAGTCAGATTCAAAGTATGAGATGGTTCTTAGAAGTGAAGTGGAATAGGCTGTGGGTACAAGGACCCAAGAGTGACCTCTAAGAGCTGGGAGAGGTATGGCCAACAGCCAGTAAGAAAGTAGGGGCCACGGTCCTACAAGCACAGGGCACTAAATTCTGCCAACTTGAATGAACTTAGAAGCAGATTTTTCTCTGGAGGCTGCAGATTAACCAAATTTTGAGACTCTAAGCAGAGAACTCTATCAAGTATCCACCTGGACACTGACCTATAGAACTGTAAGCTATAAATGGGTGTTGTTTTAAGCCACTGACTTGGAAGTAATATCTTACAGCAACAGAAAGTCAATACATTGCCGCATTATAGTGAGAAAAGGAAGAGAGGAACCAAGAGGAAAGAGAAGAGAGAATGGAGTGGAGAAAGAAACCAGGTAAAAACTGAGTAGGAAGGAAAAGAAAAGAGGCGAGGGAAGTGATGATGAACATTTTTTCATGTGTCTGATAGACATTTGTATGTCTTCATTGGAGAAGTGTCTGTTCCTATCTTCTGCCCATTTTTTGACATGATTATCTGTTTTGTGTGTGTTGAGCTTGAGAAGTTCTTTATAGATCCTGGATATCAACCTTTTGTCTGTACTGTCATTTGCAAATATCTTCTCCCATTCCGTGGGTTGCCTCTTGTTTTGTTGACTGTCTCCTTTGCTGTGCAGAAGCTTTTGATCTTGATGAAGTCCCAAAAGTTCATTTTTGCTTTTGTGTCCTTTGCCTTTGGAGACCTATCTTGAAAGAAGTTGCTGTGGCTGATATCAAAGAGGTTAATGCCTATGTTCTCCTCTAGGATTCTGATGGATTCCTGTCTCACATTGAGGTCCTTTATCACTAGCCATCAGGGAGATTCAAATTAAAACCACATTGAGATACCACCTCACACCAGTTAGAATGGCCAAAATTAGCAGGACAGGAAACAACGTGTGTTGGAGAGGATGTGGAGAAAGGGGATTACACTGTTGGTGGGAATGCAAGTTGGTGCAGCCACTCTGGAGAACAGTGTGGAGATTCCTCAAGAAGTTAAAAATAGAGCTTCCCTATGACCCTACAATTGCA
>PISX010009421.1:10924-75956 GCA_004024625.1 Mellivora capensis
CAAACTGTGGAAAGAACCAAGATGCCCTTCAATGGACAAATGGATAAGGAAGATGTGGTCCATATACACTATGGAGTATTATGCCTCCATCAGAAAGGATGAATACCCAACTTTTGTAGCAACATGGACGGGACTGGAAGAGATTATGCTGAGTGAAATAAGTCAAGCAGAGAGAGTCAATTATCATATGGTTTCACTTTTATTTGTGGAGCATAACAAATAACACGGAGGACATGGGGAGATGGAGAGGAGAAGGGAGTTGAGGGAAATTGGAAGGGGAGGTGAACCATGAGAGACTATGGATTCTGAAAAACAACCTGAGGGGTTTTGAAGGGGCGGGGGGTGGGAGGTTGGGGGAGCCAGGTGGTGGGTATTATGGAGGGCACGCATTGCATGGAGCACTGGGTGTGGTGCAAAAACTATGAATTCTGTTACGCTGAAAAGAAATTTTAAAAAATAATTAATTAAAAAAAAGAGGCGAGGGAAGACATAGAGGTAGAAAGAGATAAGACAGATAAAGTTTGCCTTAAATATTTCTACTTAGAGCTAAGACACACTTATAATTTATTTCTTTAACTGTTCCCCTGTTTGCATGAGTGGTGACAGTGCATCTGACATCTGACACACACCATTTTGGACAGTGAAACTGAAATCATGATCCATATTATCTACAAAACAATAATAAAAAAAATAGAAAGGAAACTGCTCTTTGACCATGAGGAAAAGAGAAGGGGAAAGGAAGAAATAGGAAAGGAGATGAAGGAAAGGGAGAAAGGAGAAGAGAAGGAGAGAGGAGGAAACTACAAAACAAATTGTTTTCAGAGCAATATAAAGTTCTGTGCTGAAAATTGAACGAATTTGTGTCAGAGACAAGCATGGTGCTATCAAACATCTCTTGAAGTTCTCCAGAAGCAATACAGAAGTTGCCATTTCCATTCTGCCTTTCATCCTTTTTGAGCTTCCCTGAGTTGTCTGGCTGCTTATACAGGCTTCAGTGCCATCAAAGGAAGCAAGAGCTCCACAGCCATGACATTAAAAAAAAAAAATGTCTTTACCTCATGTAGGTATTTCTGAATCCAATAATTATGAAAACACAAAATCACATCTGTTTGAAAGCGACGTGTAAGCCAATAGCAATGTTAGACATTTCCAATAAAATTCAATAATTGAAAATAAGTTTTATTAGGAAAACATCATTTCTGGACTTTTCCTCAGCAAGGCAGAGAAATTACTCTGACATGGTCAAATCCCAAGGAGAATTTTTTTCCTGTGTCCTTAATAGTTCTATGGTTCCTTTATAGTAGGTGGGGACATTTCACCCCATGTTCAATGCCCAGTGACACAGACCAACCTCGGCGCATTGAAACAAAAACACAAAGACAAAGTGGGTGTAGAATTTACAGTAAAGAGCATTACAGAGCCAAAGTGGCCAGGCAATTAAAACAACAAGCACCAAAAAGATGAGCAAACTCTGTGCACAGACAGCTAGGTTCATGTAAGAATTCTTTTTTTAATTGAGCTATTAAACACTAAAAAACAAGAGCAGAATACACAGGACAAAGTTCAGCTATATAAGCTGTCATCCAAATAAGGAATAAGAAAGCAGATATTCACCTAGCAACTTCTGTTCAGTGTTCTAAGGAAATACCAACTCTATTTTCTTTGTCTATGACTACCAATATTACTTGTAAAGCATTCTCAACAAGTTGGTTAAATAAGATCCTTTTTTCCAGCAAGAGCTGAAAGACCTGGAATGGAAGTATGCTTTCAAGAGCTCCTCTTGCTGTGCTCAGGAAATTCTACATGATTATTGCCATTATTTCCTACATGGATGATTGTTATATAATTGTCTATTCTCTGTCCTGTGGCCTTGGGAGGACGATTAATGTGATGGTTGATGACCAGCCAAACCCCAAGACTGTCAAGTGACCCCTTTAAAGAGTTGTTTATGCCAATCTCAGGAAGGAAAAGTACTACATAATTACAAAATAACATATTTAGACCAGGGGTCAGCAAACTCCTTCTGTAAAGGCCCATAGAGCAAATATTTTAGAACTTGTGGACCATGTGATCTTTGTCACAACTACTGGACTCTGGCTGTTAGTGTGAAAGCAACCATAGAAGATATATAAGTGAATGAGTATGGCTATGTTTCAATAAAACTTTATTTACGAACAAAAAAATTGTATTTCTTACAATTTCCTTATGTCATAAAATATTATTCTTATTTAGACCTCCTTCAACCACTTAAAAATGTAAAAACTATTCTTAGTACACAAAAAAGCAGGTGGTAGACTGGACTTGCCAAGAGGCCATAGTTGCCCACTCCATATTTATACTATTTTACGTGTTTCCTGAATCCATCCCATTATGGCTTTTAGATTGAACACATGATAAAAACATAATAAAAATTGGTTCAAATTATATATAATGGGTACCAGATGCACACTATTGAATTTTGTGGAATATTAATAGATGTTCATCTTTTCTAATACATTATAATTCTATTTACTTGGTGCTTTTAGATCTTCTAGTCCAAGAAAAAAAAATGCAGAAAATCTGAAAGTCCCAACTAATTTGATTGCCTATCAAGTGCAATTTTTTTTGATACTGAAATTCTGTATGTCATAAAACCCTGAGATTTGTTTTCCAGCAGACAAAAATTATCTCAGAATTATTTGGTGTTATTTATTTCACTGGGCAATTATCTCAGAATTATTTGATGATTTATCATGTGTGATAACACAATTACAAATGGTCTATAGTCAACATCTGTCCTGGCCTTAGTCCTCTGACATCAGCAGTAGTATGAAATGGATACAACCAAAGAATCAAGTTAAGGTTGACTTTAATTACAGATCTTGGGGGCAACTCTAGTGGGAGTTTTAATGTGGCTTTATTATTATCCACACAGAGTGATTCACAGTTCAAGGCAACACTAGCCATTATTGATGCAGCACTATTTGTATGTATGTAAATTATCCATGCATATGGCTTCATAGACCTCATAATCAAAATAAGGTGCTTGCTAAAGAGTTTTCTAACTCAGATCAATTCTATCAATAAATCAACCATCTTTTATCAACTCTATGACTTATTAGAAGCTTCACAAAATTCCCTTTATGTCTGCTTCCTTTCACATAACTCTTACAGGTGCAAGTTACCTCTTACAGTTTAGTAGATCTGGCAATTACTTTTCCCAAATTGTCATTTTTCCCTCATTACTGAATTTAAGTTTTAGGGATGTAATTAGGCTCTACTACCAAGGAACATGATGCAAGTGTTTGAAAAAGAAGATAAATTCAAGTTTTTTTTTAAGCCCTTCCATTCTTAACAGGAAAACATACTTCTTGGCTACACAGAACAAATGCCACATCTTTGTCTTTTCTTCAATTCAGCTCTGATTTATTCTTTCCTTCAAGTCTTCTTTGCTGTCATTGACTGTCTTCTTCTTTCTTTTCTTCCCTTTTTCACAGTCCCCAATTTTTCTTTTTTCCTTTCATTTTTCCCAGCCTTCCTTCCTGCAAACATTGATTAGCTATCAGGCCCTGTGCTCAGCACCAGATGCACAAAAATCAACAAGACACAGGTGTGGGAGATAGATGGTGTCATAAGATGTACAAAGTAAAATGTGGCATAGATCTCACAGTCAATTCTTTTCTGAGCCTGAGACCCTTATGCTTCATTTTCAAGAGGGCCATGTTTTATCCCCAATCTCTAGAGTCTTAAAATTCTCCCTCTTTCTTAGCACCCTCTAACTTCAAATATAATTATGCCTCCCCAAGTTGAAAAACAATCTCCACTTTCATGTTTTAGTAAAATATTTCAAAAATATAGAGAGCAAAATAAGAAGTCACCCACAGCCTTTACTACATATGTATGGGTCTTTGTAGTCTTTTTACATGTATATGTAGTTTTTAAAATAGTGTTCCTTTGAGTGTTTTGAGTATATGATATCATACTGTATGTTCCATTTTGAAATTTGTTCATTAAATATATTTTATATATTATTTCTATACTTGGTTTATCCATATTGATATATAACTTCAATTTATTCATTTCACCTGATGGGCAATATTCATCATATAAATAAGACACAAGTTATTTATCTTTCCCTTATCATGGACATTTATGTTGTTTCCAACTACCAACTACAAAAATTATCTCAGAATTACCAAATATAATGGTACCAAATATAATGCCAACATTTTAGTACATGTCTTTTATGGGCATAGGTAAAAGTTTCTCTAAAGTAATTAGGCAGATGTTCAATATCTGGAGCTCAGGCCATGTGCATTTTCATCTTTACTGCAGAGAGTATCAATTGCCTCTCCAACGTAGTTCTTTCAATGTGTTCTCCCACTGTTAATGTTTGAAGCTTCCTCCCAGCCTTGCAGCAATTGGTAATTGTCAGATTTTTACATTTTATACTGTCTGATGGGTTCAAATGTATCTTATCTTTGCTTTCCAATCTGGTTTCTATCCTAATTTAGCTATAAAACTGTTCTTTCCATGGGTATCCAACAATCACCTTCTTGCCAAATCACAAAGACTTCACTTGTACTCGTCATTCTGCTTGACCTCAATTACATTTGGCATACTGGTAAACACCAAGTCCAAATTCTCTTCTCCCTTTGCTTATATTTAACAGCATTCTGGGGAAAAGAAGGCAGAGAACAAGATGTCCCCTTAGAAGTTCAGATATAAATCTGGTAGATAAATCAGGGAATGTTTCCTTCAAAGAAATATATTTAATAATAGAACTACAAACTTGGAAACATTTTTTAAGATATGGGTAACTTTCATAATATGAAATACATAAAGTTAATATCAAAACAAATACTCCTAACTTTGGGTGTACAAGAAATGGCATAAGAACACATTCACAATAAGTACTATACTTCATGCCACATTTAATAATTACTTCTTATATTTAACATAATTCATGTGTGATATATTTTTATTGAGGTTTATTTCTTATTGAAATGTAATATTTTATGTTTTAGAAATTAACATATTTGAATCTACTATAATATCAAAAAGGGGGTGATGGGGGCCATGAAATCTATTTATGATAATGCATCTTCCTTTTCCATGAGCTATGGTTCATTCTGACTAAGCAAGCTAGAAGACAGATTTAAAACTAAGATCAAGGGTCCTAGGTGGCTCAGTCAGTTATGTGTCTGACTTCTGGTTTGCCTCAGGTCATAATCTCAGGATCCTGAGATGGAACCCAGCCTCAGGCTCCTCACTTAGTGGGAAGTCTGCTAGAAATTCTCTCCCTCTCTTCTTCTCCCTCCCCCTCTACACTCTTCCCCTTTCCCCTCAGGCTCTCACTCTCTCTAAAATAAATAATTGAATGAAATCTTTAAAACTACAAAAATAAATAAATAAAGTCATTTGAATCTGGCTCCAGGTACCTTTAAATGGGTCTAAATGAGTAGCTATACATGGAAAATTACCTAAAATACTTGTTGGAGCTCTCATATATCTCAAACAGCCAGCCCCACCATCCATTGCCCACCCTTGACATCACTGATGACATTAAACAAATATTCACTTAAGAAATTTACTCAACAGATATTTTCTGACCAATGACTCATCAACTCTTCTAGCTGAAGGGATTGAGTGGTGAATAAGAAAGCCTCTTCCCTCACACAGCTTAGATTCTAGACCTCTGTAAAAGTAATACCAGGTTCCACGCAGCCATCTCGAGTTTTTATAAGTTCTTGAGGTGATAGGAGAATGAGGCATTTTTGCTTTGGGGGAAGAGTAGGGTAACTGTCAATGTTAGCAAAAAGAAAACTCCGAAATATTATAAGACTGATACCAAGAGTCACAAACATTGTAAAAAGATGATGTCCAGATTTCTCAGTATAGTTCAAATACAGAGCAATGGTACCAAATGACCTTCTTAAAAGGCACTGGAAGAAAAAAACTTTAATAAAAATCATACAAGCCTAAAAAAAATCCAAAACTATTATTTGGCCTACAGTTGAAGTTGGCAATTACTAAAACCTATAACCAAGAATCCTCAAAGACTGTGAAAATTTTATGTGAAATAGCAATTTAATCGCAAAACATAAAAACCTAACTTCTTTGGTGGCTTGTATTAAACCTTGTATTCTGAATGTTTCCAAAGCTCTTATGAAACAAACACTATGGTGTTTTGTTTTGTTTTTTAATTAATTAATTTATTTATTTGACAGTCAGAGATCATAAGTAGGCAGAGAGGCAGGCAGAGTGAGAGGAGGAAGCAGGCTCCCTGCTGAGCAGAGAGCCCAATGCGCTTGATCCCAAGACCCCGCGATCATGACCCGAGCCGAAGGCAGAGGCCCTAACCCACTGAGCCACCCAGGTGCCCCACTATGGTGTTTTTTTAATGGAAAAAATGGTATTCCTTATTAAAGAACATTATGGTGTTTCTTTGTGTAATTTCTGTAGTCAATCTTCAAACAGATAACTCATTAGAAAATACCATAACTCAAGTTTGGTAAAAAAGAAAATCATCTTTACCTTTTGTTTTCTTTGGTTCACTTGGTATGGTTCTATCACTAGGAGAGTCTATTCAAGTATTAGTTTATTCTGAATGTTTAAAGATTCTATTGAATAAAAATGCTCCTTTTTTGAACTTTAGCAATGACCACAAAGATCTTTTATCTTCCTGATTCTATCAAAGTTTTTCCAAACAAAGGATGAGAATTACCAAGGAGAAGGATTATAGTATATGCTTTTCCTAGTCTAGAAATATTGGGTTTGGTAATCTAAATTGCTAGCAAAAGAATTGGAAAGGAGGAAAAATCATCACTTTAGATGATCTGTGGTATTTGTCCCAAAGCAATGAATTTCCAAATGCTGCCAAGTTCTCTCAGAGAACTCATGTCACTATCAAGATAATCAAAATGAGAATAACAGTATATGAAATACCAGTGGTTTTTTTTTCCTTTGCTTTGTGAAGATATGTATGTGACTCAAAAAATACTTGTGTTCCATGTTGAGGTCCTTTGAGTCTCAAGAGAAAATATGCTTGGCTAAATTTATGAGTTGAAAGACCAAGTGACCTATTTTTGAAACACCAGAGAAAAGACCAACTGTGTCAAACTTGAAAAAATCATAATTGTCAGTGGATCTTGGCTGTTTGGCAGATATACTTTAGGCATACAGTATACTGAATCTGAAATTTCAAGAGAAAATTTCTAACCTTTCTCATTATAACAAATTTTCAGCATTTATAGCCAAAACCAGTTATGGATACTGCATATTAATGCTAAAAAATTCTAATTATCATCTAAAGTTGGTTAAGATTTCAAGGACAATGTCTTAAAAGTGATTTTAAGGAGGAAAATATTGAGACTCCTCTACTCCTACTGTAAGAAAAATATGGATGGTTATTTTCTTGATGGTGTGGCTAAAAATCCCTTCTGGAAACTCACAAGAAATGTGTTCTAGGATTGGGCAACACACAACTCACTTGATGGAGATTTTTTTAAAGTATACTTAATTCAGCTTCCAAAGTTAATTTTTGTACAATCAAAACTGGAGTAAAATATCACCCTAGAGGAAGTGAACATGCTTTGCTTGTCACTGTTCAATGTTCATCAAAATACACGTGTAACACACATTTTCTTCACTTTCAGCAAACAAGAAAAATAATGAATGGTACAACACATACTGAAGCACACTATTATGCCTTCGTTTTCCATATAGCTTACCAGAAAAAATTTTATAGCAACCAAAGATATTCAAATATCACATAATCAACTTTTTCAAAAAGTGAATGTAGGATTAAGGGTAGTTTTTCTTCTAAAACTACCACTAAAGTGGGGTGCTTGGGTGGCTGAGTGGATTAAGCCTCTGCCTTCGGCTCAGGTCCTGATCCTAGGTTCCCGGGACTGAGCCCCACATTGGGCTCCCCGCTCTGTGGGAAGCCTGCTTCTCCTCCTCCCACTCCCCATGCTCGTGTTCCCTCTCTTGCTGTGCTTCTTTCTGTCAAATAAATAAATAAAATCTTAAAAAAAAATACTAACTACCACTAATGTGCTGTTTTTGCCCACTGATTTTAAACTGTAGAAATTTTATACATTGAAGCTACCATCTCTCTGACCTGTATAGTTTCTTTTTTTCTTTTCTTTCTTTTTTTTTTTTTTTTTGTATAGTTTCTTTTGTGAGGTCCTTGTCTTGTTATACTTCCCCTCTAGTAGACTGTCCCAAGACTTGGCTCTTGGTCATTTTCTTTCTTCTTCCCCTGTTTTCCCTCCTACCCTCCCTCCCTTTTACTTCCTCCCTTTCCCCTTCCTTTTCCTCTTCTCTTTCTCCTTTCCTTTCCTTTCCATTCCTTTCCTTTCCTTTCCTTTCCTTTCCTTTCCTTTCCTTTCCTTTCCTTTCCTTTCCTTTCCTTTCCTTTCCTTTCCTTTCTTTTCCTTTCCTTCCCTTCCCTTCCCTCTCCTCTCCTCTCCTCCCTTCCTGCCCCTTCCCTTTCCTTCCTGACACTCATTCAAAAACCTTATCATTTCTCACAATTTGAACTAGGATCTCCTGTGCAGAGGACTTCCAAATATGTATTCTTGACATTTTACCATGTCACCATTATTATACATTTACTTCTTTCAAGTCATTCACCTAATATGTATAAGACACTTATTGTATATAGGTCTTGCCACAGGCATCTGGTATACAGCAAACAGTAAACAGTGCACAAAGCAGTCATTGTAGGTGCCTTTGGAGCTGCCTGCCAATGACCTCCTTACATATGTGCTCAACACACTGCATTCAACATTCATTGCCTAAAACTCATCATTTTCCTTTCTGCTAGCTCTCCTTCTTGACTAATTTTTTTTTGTCAAAGCTACAGTCACTCTTCTATTAATCCAGATGTGTAATAATTATGGGGTTAACTTGAATACTGGAAGAATGGCAAAGAGGACATTTTTTTAGTTTCCACTACACACCTATCTACTTTTATTCCATGTCTGTTTCTCAATTCATTTTCCTAAGGAACCCCTCAGAATTCAAGGTCTTTCTCTTCCAATCCCTTCTCTATAAAGGTGGGACATTATTTTTAGAATACTATCTGCATAAGGTCACATCTCCATTCAAAACCATACTTGGTTCACTACTGCCTCGGTAATAACATCTAAATTATATCTAAACCCGTCATTATAGCATTCAAGACAATCCACAAAGTATAAGACCCTTTCCAATTTTATTCCCCATGACTCCCCAATATATTTTCTGCAACAGCTAGACCATTCTCCTCACTGTTCACAAAGCATACTTTAGCATTTGTACCTCCATAGTCAATATATACTGGAATGCTTCTCCCATCCCCATTTTCTTTCCCAGCTGGCCAGGTTTTATCCCATTTGAGACAGACCGAGTCTGTCTACCTCCTCCTGAATTTGTTCCTTAACTCTTCCAACCAACATTCAACTCTCTCAGAAAGCATGGACTATTTTATCTTATCCCTCCTCACGTTTTGATGATTTAGTTTTAAGAAATGAACATATTTTTATTTCTGATATCAAATTCGATTTCCCTAAGTTGGGCCTTCATTTTTCACTTTTACAACTCCTAATATTGTGATTCTATTTGTCTAAAAGTTTACACTATGGAATGAATTGGCCTTTTACAGATTTAGATGTACTGCAGTCTAATCACACCCTATGAAAGCAGTACCCACATGAAGTGTCATGTAAGATATTTATTTACAAAGAGCACAGTTGTATCCCCTTGTAGCAATGTTTCCGTGGGATCTCCTGCATGACAGTGTTCCTTCTGTTTTTATTAGGTATCAAATCAGAGAATAATTCAGTGCCTCCATATGTACCATTCACAGTGATCCAATTAGTGAGACGTCTCATCGTAGAAAATTAAACATTATTTCCCTTGTTTCACGTGACTGCAGAACAAGCGGCAAGAACTGCGTTTTGATTTTATGTTCAGTTCATTTGATTCTATGAACTGAATTAGCATGTGGAAAAACCTCGTGAAAGACTGGCTACCCAGACAAGTTTATAAACATCATTTGCTCTCTGCACAAAGGAGTAATGGTGAGAGATTATGGAGAGGGTACCAGATGCATTTACTGTGACTAACAGCACTCACAAGGCCCCGTTCTTGCTCCATTACTGTTTATTATCTGCTCTTCAACAGTGCTCTGCATTTTCTCCAAAGATTCTGATGTAGAGATGAGCAGAGTGTTCCTCAAGCGAGAACATGCTCAGTGTGCAGTATGTCGATAGCAAAGTGCTGACGGACATTATTCAAGAATTTCGAGATGTCAGGAACTGCACCCCTGTGGCTCATAATGGGAATCAAGCACAGCTATGAGATTTATTTGCCAAGGCCACACCACTTTGGCTGACAGTGCCAGAAAAGACAGAGGTCTTCACCCAGTGCCTCCCAATTAATGTGTTTACAATTCCTGTCATTCTACTAAGCAGCTTGTGCCTGAAAGTCACAGATAATTTCTGTGGTCAGAGTGGCCCCATCTCCCTCTTCACCTCTTTCCAAGGAAAGTAAGCGTCCAATTGGCGAGTAATGCTTCTGAATGGACTCCAGAGGATATGTGCAAAGACCACGGTGTTAAGATCAGTATAATCTAGACGAAGAGAACTGTCCACTGGACCAGAGCAAAGACAATTCCCAAAGATACGTGTTTTCAACAGTTCCGCAAGAAGAATAGGAAGATTTATTAACAGTTATTTTTTTTCAACAGCTTTACTGAAGTATAATTGATACAGCATAAATTCACCCATTATATGTGTATAATTCAATGCTTTTCAGATTTATAGAGTTGTGTACCCATCACAATATAATTTTAGAGCATTTCTATCACCTCCAAAAGTTCCCTTGTGCCCCTTGTTTGCAGTTAGTCTGTATCCCATCCCAGCCCCTGGCGATCACTGAACCGCTTTGTGTCTCTACAAATTTGTCTCTTCTCAGTGTTGTACATACATGAAATTATAGAATACGTAGTCTTGTGCATTGGGATTTTTTTTCTCCAAGCTAAATGTTTTTGAGGCTTAATTACATTGTAGCTTCTATCAGTTATACACTCCTTCTATTTTCCTTCTAGTATCCTATTGTATGTGTGTCCATTCACCAACTGATGGTTATTTGGATTATTTCCAGTTTGGGGCTATGATGAATAATGTGTTACAAACATTCATGCACACATCTTGTCTCTGTGTGGATGTGAGTTTTTATGAAAAAACAAAGTAATCCTGCTGTCATCAAAATTAGTTCTTTTTCCTCAATGCCATAACTCTAAGTTCCATTGAAACGGTTAAACTCCACAGAAAATACCAACACCAGCAAGATTTTAAAAGAATGACAAGCCAGACCAGGTTCATTTCAGTCATTCATTTCTTTACCTTTCTCAGTTTTATTCTGTATTCAAGTAAGTGCATTCAGAGAAATGACATAAGGTCAACTCAAAATGCTACAAAAGGTAGCCTTTATCAGGAGTTATAGACTTTTCTTCTTCCAGGTGTACAACAGTCTAAAGAATGCAATAAAACTTATTGGCACCAACTTATTCAGGGCCATAGATTTCTTTTTTTTTTAATTTTTAATTTTTTAATTTTTTTATAAACATATAAAGTATTTTTATCCCCAGGGGTACATGTCTGTGAATCACCAAGTTTACACACTTCACAGCACTAACCATAGCACATACCCTCCCCAAGGGCCATAGAATTCTTGAGACAAACAGAATAATAATCTATTAAGACGTGATTCTCAGTTTAACTGTTTAGTCTAATATGTATTCAGCTAAAAACTCTTTATCTCAAAACAGTTTTGAGAAAAGTTTGCTGCCAATTTGTAGATACACAGAATATTTTCCTTACAGACTGAATTGTGTCCATCTAAAATTCATACTTTAAGGTCCTAACCTCCCAGTGTGATGGTATTAGGAGGTGGAGCTCTGAAGAGGTAATCAGTTTTAGATGAGGTCGTGAGGGTGGGGTTCTCATGATGGGATTAGTGCCCTTCTAAGAAGAGAACAGAGGGCTTGTTCTTGCCTTCTCTGCCATATGTATACAGTATGATGCAGACATCTATAAGCTTGGAAGAGGATCCTCACCAGAACTCAACCACACTAACATCCTTATCTTGGACTTTCAGCCCCCAGAACTGTGAGGAAATAAGTGTCTTTTGTTTAAGCCACCCAGTCTATGCTATTTTGTTATTATAGCCTGAGTAGACTAAGACAATCCCTTCTTATGACCTTCATTCCACCCCAAGAAAACCTCTTCCTTTCAAAAATAAAACAATACAAACAAAACTGTGGAAATTAAGATGAATATAATTCTGTTTATTTTTAGTGTAATTTTTTATCTCAAAATTTTGTGAAATTAAGATGATCCAGCAAGGCCATTTCAGTTATTTCTGATATCTTGTGGATAATTTTTCAGAAGCCATTCTTTCCAAAATAAATATGTTATTGCAGAGTTTTTTACATTAAAGAATGATTTTAATTTGCCTTAGTGCCAACATTTTTAATGAGGGCATGCATCCCTGAAATTATAATGTAAATCACTACAAAATGTGCTTTCTTTATAAAATGTGTTCAGAATAATTCTTGAGAAGCATAACCTTTGGTAAATTGATGTATGCCCCAAATGTGCATAATCACTCCTGTGCAGAGGTCTCTAATAAATGTCCTTATTTAGCTGGCAGAAGGTGTATGAGGGAAGAATGTACCATCACCAAATGCACCTTGGGACACTGCCTCATGAGCCCAAACTATGCTAAGCATTGATAACACAGTAACCAGAGCAATGACTTTGTATATGACTAAATTAATAAGTATTTACAAAATTTTGTACAATCAAAAAAGCATATAGAATATTATCAGTAGGATATGACCCTGAGACAATCAGTAAACAAGTAGAGACTATTGGGAATACTTCTTGTAAAGGCACATGGCCAGACAAAAAATATACTCTGTAATTGCAGTCATCATCAACATATTTGCCTTTCAAAAACAAATCATTATAATTGCAAAAGGCTACTGTCTGTACTCAGAAAACATTTATATGAGTAATAGGGGTTTAAACAGGAGTTAAGGGGACCTGGGTGGCTCAGTTTGTTGAGCACACAATTCGTTGCTGATTGGCTGATACCTAAGGGGCAGTTTGGTAAGAAAGTCAGGGCTATATCTTCTTCATCCTGTCTCAGAGGACTGCCTGGAGGTCAACAACTCCTGTCACTCACAGTTGCTGATCCAACATGATGGCTTAAATAATAAATGCAATGAAATAAGGGCTCAGTTCATTTATGTAATCCTGCCCTGATCTGTAAACCCAAGTATATACTAAGTGCATATGAGAAAGAATGGTAGAAGTTCATAGTGTTTAGTCTGTAAAAAAACCAAAAACATATTTTGCCCCAAGCATTTTTCCCCTTCATTTAAAAGTTAAATTGTGTATTTCAGAGATAAATCTAAGCCATGTGTCTCACTTCTTCCCTTTAACAGCAAACTGTTCTGAAAGAGCTCACTGTCATATCAAGGACTTCCAGAATGTCATTTTTATTCCAAATGAGAAAATCACATTTTTCCTAAACACACAGCATTCAGTCTCAAAAATACATATTGTCTTAATTCATGTCTCATGAAATATAATAATAATCTATTTTCAGCTGATCAACTTATATCATTTCTGAAGATACTTGTCATCTGATCAAAGCCGTCAGCAATTTAACATTTACTAAGAGCCTATTATGGTGCCAGACACCAGACTATATATTTTGCAAATACTGGTTCTAACCTCAGTCACCCTGGTAGGGAGGTATTATTAATTTACTTAATAGATAAAAATATTAAAGTTTCAAGAGGTTATACAACTTGTGAAGCAAATAAAAGGCTAACACAACTTCTGCCTAACACATAAGTCCACAGTCTTTCCTTTTTTCCAGATGGTAGTATGTTCCCTTACAGATAAGAAAAGTTAAATCATCCCTATTTTCCATAAGTTGTTAGTCTTAATAAAAAGCATATGGACATGGAGTTGCCTAACCCGTACTTAAGTCAGTGGAGAATAATGCTCTAAAATGGTACATGCATGGATCTAAAAAATCATCTTTTACAAGAAATTAAATTGTAGAATTCACACACAAAAAATTAGACTGTCTTTTTAAAGATGATGTATAATATATTCTATCTCCAGTACTCACAGCTTTTTTGAAGGGTTGTTAACTACATAGAGATCATATTTTTGGTATTGTGAGGGTAGGAGAAAAGAGAAAGAGGATTTTCAAAGTGTGTGCAGGAAAGAGTCACCAGGGAATAGTGAATAAAAATTCATGTTCTGGATTCTGACACTCGAGTTCCAAACCAAGTTCTGCTGCTTGCTTGCCAATTATTCAGTTATGAGCTCTTTACTTAACTACTCTGTACCTCATTATCCTCATCTACCAAATGGATATAATAATACTTGCCTTATAGGAATATTAGAATAATTAAATGAGATTATATTTGGAAAAAAGCTGCCCTTGTGCCTGGGACAAAATAAGCATCCTGGGAATGGTGGTTGAGGTTACAGCTAAACCATCAAGTAGAAAACTTTGTCAGTCATGGTAAAGTCATGGAGGCCAGTGAGGCACTTTCAAACAACTATAGCCCATGCATAGGAAAAGGAGAAACCAGCTAAGTGTTGTACAGCACTGGGAAGAAGAGGGGTGAAAGGTGACTGTCAGAACTGGATCATAAAGAGACACAAAAGGACTTGTCAACAAGTATGGTATGTATCACAAAGACAGGCTACTTACATTTGAGCCATAAATTATCTCCCATCTGAATGTTTCACACAGGAGAACACAAGACATTAGAGAGATGATTTTCACTGGATTAGAAGAAATAAAAATCAGGGGATTCAGAATTTGTATTGTTTAGCCAAAGAAATAAACATTAGCCCATGTGTCTCTTGCTTAAAAGTAACTCTATTATTATTATTACTAAGGAGAATCATACATTGGAACTTTTAAAAAGTGGAAGAGATAGTCAGTTGTCATGATTTTGTGTTTGTTTAGTAATAATGAAAACCTGTCTTTGAGGAAAAAAACCCAGAATATATCTGCTTTGGCTGTTTGTTTTTAGTGTTTGGGTTTTTTTTTAAGGATTTTATTTATTTATTTGACAGACAGAGATCACAAGGCAGAGAGGCAGGCAGAGAGAGGGGGGGAGGCAGGCTCCCTCCTGAGCCTGAGCAGAGAGCCTGATGCGGGGCTCGATCCCAGGACCCTGGGATCATGACTGGACCCGAAGGCAGAGGCTTTAACCCACTGAGCCATCCAGGCACCCCTGTTTTTGGTGTTTTCTTGGAGCAAGGGCCAGCAAACTATGGCCTGTGACCAAATTGGCTCATTGTCTATTTTTATAAATAAAGTTTTATGAGACCACAACCTCATTTGCTTTTTTACATACTGGTTATAGCTGCTTCCACGATACCTTTGCAGAGTTGAGTGGTTACAAAAGACTCTATGACCTGCAAACCCTAAAATATTTACTATTTGGCCCTTTACAGCCACGGTGTGCTAACCTCTTTCTTAGAGCTAAGAGGTAAGTATTTCATCTTAGTCAGCTTGGGCTGCCATAATAAAATACCCCACACCAGGTGGTTTAAACAGTAGACATTTATCTTCTCACAGTTCCAAAGGTTGTAAGTCAGTGTGCCAGTACAGTTGGGTTTTCGTGAGAGCTTTCTTCCTGGCTTATAATGGGCCACCAACTCGTTATGTGCTAGCATGACTTGGGGGAGGGGAGGTCTCTTGGAAGTGAGTGAGCAGGAAAAGTGAGCAATAACTCTCTGATGACTCTTCTGTAAGGACACTCATCCAATCCTACCAGGCCCGACCTCATTATCTCATTTAACCTTTATTATTTCCTAGTAAGCCCTATCTTTAAACACAGCCACAGTGAGGGGTTAGGGCTTCATTGTATGAAACTTGGTGAGACACAATTCAGTCTTATAGCACGTTTCAAACCTATAAAATCTGATTTAGCCATAAGTATCCATCATCTTTCATTCCCAATGTACCTTCCAATGTGCCTTTCTAAACACATCTGGAAAACAGGTTAAAAACAAAGCACAGTGGAAACCTCTCCTGCTGACTAAGAGTAAAGAGACCATCCAGAAACCTTATCCCAAATGTTACCCTTAGCAAAGCATTTGAGCGCAGAGAAAAATAGAGATGAAATGACTTCTGGAGGGCAGAACAAATTTCTCCATTGAGAAACTGAAAGGCAACTATTTATCCATTCCCCAAATGGTAGTTTCCATCATGTGGATGCTCTTTTATCTTACGGAGAAAAAGAACAGTGAAGTACTTGGGGATAATCTGTGACCAAGTGGGGTCAAAAGATTCAAATAAGCATTGATGGGTCAAAGTCAAGTTGTAGGCTTCATCATTCTCGTGCTATTTGCAAAGAGGATATAACTCTATTTCTCTAACAACCACAGAGTATTTTAAGAGACACTACCTTATTCATCTCCCAAGTGCCCTTTGAAGTAAATGTCCCATATTTTATTTCTATTTTATAAATGGAAAAAATAGGGCTGTGAGGAGTTGCATGCCTCTCCCCAGAGTGAATCAATCACTAGAGATAGAAGCTTAAGTCTTTTGTTTTCTATGCATTCAACCACGGATTAGGTATTGAAGACCTTTCCATAAGTAAAAAGTATCTTATGCTCATCAGATATAGTATTACCCATACCACGATAGTGGTGTGTATTTCCTGCCATGCCAAGATGGTGGACGACTCTCTCACTTAGACACTTTTAAGGTCTCCTGAACAATTTTAAGTAAAGAAACATGAACAATAATAGGAAAGAAATGTAGAACCTAAATAGGTTATGGTCAAAGCACGAAAAGTAGTACTGGATTGAGCGAGATCCCCAGACCAAATGCCTCATGACATAGAAATAGGCTCTAGCACCATCTAGTGGGAGACCAAAATAACTCATGGATTATTAAGAGGGTTGTTTATCATCCTGGGGGCTCCCTTCATCAAGAGGTTTGGATTATTTCCAATTTAAAGCTTCCTTGGGCTTCAGTCCTAAGTAAGCAAGTATATCTTTTATTGAAATCACTGTAGAAGTACACCAAGGGTTGGGCTTGGGTTACCTATTACAGTTTATTTCCCAATGACACAGAGTAAAAAGGGCAAGGACTAGAAGTAGAAGAGATATGAATTTAAATATATTCCACCAGCAGCTCTTTAGTTTACACAAACTACCCTATCTCTCCCAGGGCCTATTACTCCACCAATATAATGAAGTTAATGCCAATCTCAAGGGTAGTTGTGATGATTAAGGGAGATCTTAATTTTATTCCTATTTGTCTATACAGTGACTGTCAACAAATCTTAGTTTTCTCTTTCCCCTGCAAGATTTCTGTGATAGTCCCATGTAGCACTACATTGGCTTGTTAGGGATACTCTAACAAAGCAGCACAGACTTGCTTAAATGATAGAAATTTGTTTTCTCACAGTTCTGGAGGCTGACAAATCTGATATTAAGGTATAGCAGGGTTGGTTCCCTCTGGGGACATCAGAGAAAGATCCATCTCAGTCCTCTCTCTGCTTATAGAAAGCTATTATCTCCGTGTGTATTTTCACACTATCTTCCCTCAGTACGTGTCTATGTCCAAATTTCCTCTTCTTATAAGGACAACAATCATATTGGATTAGGGCCCATCCTAATAACATCATTTTATTTTATTTTTAAGATTTTATTTATTTATTTGTTTGTCAGAGAGAGAGAGAGCACAAGTAGGCAGAGAGGCAGGCAGAGGCAGACAGAGAAGCAGGCTCCCCGCTGAGCAACAAGCCCAATGTGGGACTCGATCCAAGGACCCTGCGATCATGACCTGAGCCGAAGGCAGCAGCTTAACCGACTGAGCCATCCCCTAATAACATCATTTTAATTTAACTATTTCTTTAAAGATCCTATCTCCGAATACTCATTCAGATGCAGTAGGGGTTAGGAGATCAATGTATGAATTTGTGGAGGGAGCATAATTTAGCCCATAGTAAGCATGCCGATCAGACAGCCATGCAGCAAGTAAATAGTGGAGGCAGGGTAAATCCCCAGCCCTCGCCTCCTGTAACATAGCCATGCTGCCTCCAGGGAGAGGTAAGTAGGAAAATCCAGTTTTATAGATCAAATGAAAGATTCCATTTCCTTTGGTTTAAGGCAAACTAGTAAGATCTATCTCCTCCAGGATCATAGGATTTCTGAGATAAAAAGGACTCTACGGGTACAACAATGTCTTGTTAATTATAGCAGCCCCTCAGGTACCCTGGGCAAATACGGAGGTAAAATCCAAACATTTGTTCTGTCCCCTAAACGGATTGAATCAATGGTTCCTGAGTTATTATGTTACCCACCAGTGCTAAACCAACTTTGGGAAACTTCATTTCACTCTTTAGCTGACTCAGGAAGGGCTTATTGTAACTTCTAGCTAATCTATAGTACAATTCAAAATCTTGAGCTGCTAAAAAAAAAAAACAAAACTGCACTCTCCAGTTCTATTCCCCCCCCCCCCAAAAAAAAGTGTCTGCCAGCATTTTCAAAATGTATTTGGTGAGGTGCCCATATGTTAATATAAGTATAGCAAAGATTGTCCACCTCGTTGCTCTCCTATTAAGCAGATTTCCCTTTACAATCTCCCACATAGCCAGCCTCTGCATTTCAGGTTTAGAGAGAACAGAATTTCAATGCTTTTCCGGCCTGCTGTACCGTGACTTTTACACTGTTTTTCCCTTCCAATCTCTCCACCACAGCTATTTGCATGTCTGGTATCCAGTCTTTCTCTGTCTGGGACAAAATAAAAAGTCATAATAATAAAACACAAACAGGAGCTTCAGAATCCCAAACAACTGCACTCTACAGTTATCATTATCATTATTATACCACTTATATTTTAAGTGACTATTTGAGTTTACCTCATAAAAAGAAAGAAAACGCAGTGCAAAGAGAGCAATATCAAGCAGTACTTGGTTTTGGGAATCCAAATGAAGTTGGGTCTTAGAGGTCAGCTAAGAATTTTTCTTCTAGAATTGCATATTCTACTCAATCTCAAAGGTGGCTTGTTATATATTTACCTCATGGACTCATCATCAATTTAAAATGCCTGGGTAGAGTCACCATGCATATTAATGTACAGTGTTTCAAGTGGGTAACCAGTGGGCACCATGATTGATCTCCAGCTTCAACACATCATTCAATCCTCAGCTATCATCCAAACCATGCCCTTCGTTCTTAGTTCTCGCTCTTCTTTCTTCCACTGGACAGATGATCCCTTCCTTTCCCTCAAGCTGACATTTGCCAATATACAAATATTACTGTTTTTACACCCTGTACCTAGATCTTGGTTTCTAATACCACTTTCCAGTTGAAAAAAAATAATAGGACTGGCTCTAGGTCTGGTATACAAAGGGGGTATACAAGATGGGCCTTGAGCATTTTGTAGTGTCAGAAAGTAAGAAAGTGCTCAATGGAAAAAAAAAAAAAACATTTTATTTTTTAAAAAGATGGAGCATATCTGAGATACAAAGGAACCTACCTGAAAGAGCTCCAGTGGCCAAAGCTGGGACAATTTGAACAACAAAATAAATAATATAGAATTGGATTATGATGCAAATATAAACTAAATATACATGAGTCCATATTGATATAAATGACTGAATAAATACATGGAAGAGAAAAGACACATCTTTCAAGCAGAAAAGTTACAAGTAATTTATGTAGATACCTTCCCATATTTGTGCCTCTGCCAAAAATCATAAGTTGACATCTTAGCCCCCAATGTGATGGTATCAGGAGATGGGCCAACAGTGGGTCATCAAGTGGCACCCTCATGAATAGGAGAGTGTCCTTATAAATGAGATTGAGCGAGCTCTGTCTGCTCTGCACCATGTGAGGATACAACATGGTAATAGCTATCTATGAAATAGGAAGTGAGCTCTCACTAGTCATCTAATCTTCTGGCATCTTGATCTTGGACTTGTCAGCCTACAGAACTGCAAGAAATAAATTTCTGTTGTTGATAAGCCACTGGGTTTATGGTATTCTGTTATAGCTGCCTGAACAAAGACACCCTTCTAAAAGGTAGGGCTTAATCTCCCCACACGCTGCTCTGCATATGAGCTGGATTTACGACTCACTTCTGAAGAATACAGTATGAAAAGAAAAAACCATAAACTTACAGTGGAGAAACCTGATAAACATTATTTAAGCAAGAAATTAAGTGTAATATCTCCAGTGCTAAGTCATGTTGATACCATATGCTCCCTCATCTGATGTAATGAGAGAGGTCCATTCATAATAGACCCCAAAATGCACACGCCCAATCTAATCATGAGAAAAAAATCAGACAACCTAAACTGAGGAATATTTTATAAAATACCTAAACAATTCTCTCCAACACTGTCAAGGTCAAAAAAAAAAGATAGAAAAAAAAAAAAAAGAATGAGACAGTCACAGATCAGAGGAGGCTAAAGAGATATGACAACTAAATGCAAAGTGGTGTCCTGGACAGGATCCTGGTACAGAAAAAGGACATTAGTGGAAAGACTGGTAAAATCTAAATAAAGTTGGAGTTCATTTAATAGTAATGTAGCAATGTTGCTTTCTTAGTGTTTGGTCTTGGTCCTGAAGTTGTATAAGATGCTGACCTTAGGGGAAACTAGGTGAAGGACCTATATAGGATTTCTTTGTATCATCTTTGCAACTTTTCTGTAAATCTAAAATTACTCTAAACTGAAAAGATTATTGAAAAATTAAAAAGCAAAAATAATTCTGCTCTTTAACATGTTGTTCATCTACAACTTCAGTTTACCACTACAGAATCTTCCTTTAGGAAAGGGTAGTAAAAAATAGATGAAGGAAGAAAATAACTAAAATGAAAATAGCAATAACTCTGGGGGATGGAAATATTTGAAACACAACTCACATACCATAAAATTGACACTTTTAACATGTGCAATGCATTGGTTTCTAGTGTATTCACAAAATTGTGCGACTACTACCACTATCCGATTCCAGAGCATTCTTTATCATCTCAAAAAGAAACTCCATGCATATTAGCAGTCATTCCCACTCTCCTGGCAACCCAGGCAACCACTAATCTATTTTGTGTATATATGGATTTGCCTATTCTGGACATTTCATATAACTGAAATTATATAATATTTGGCCTTTTGTGTCTACGTCTTTCACTTAGCATAATGTTTTCAAGAATCATCCATGTTGTAGTAGAATATAAATCAGTAATTCATTCCTTTGTATGGCTGAATAATCTTATTGTACTAATAGGTTGCATTTTGTTTATCCACTCCTCAGTTGATGAGCATTTGACTTGCCATTTTTTGGTTACTATGAATAGTCCTGCTATGAATATTCTTGTATAAGTTTTTTGTGTGTGTGAACATATGCTTTCTTTTTTCTAGGGTATATACCTCAGAGTGGAATTGAGGTAATATATGACATACTCTATATTTAACCTTAGGAGGAACTGCCACTATTTTTCAAAGTGGCTGCACCATTTACATTTACTCCAGACAAGCATGATCATTCCTTTTTTTTTTTTAATTTTACAATCCTAACCAATGCTTATTACGATCTGTCTTTAAATTATAACAACCTAATGGATATGAAGTAGTATCTCACTGTGGCTTTGATTTGTATTACTCTGGTGGCTGAAAATGTTCAATAACTTTTTATGTGTTTTTTGGCCATTTCTAGATCTTCTTTGGAGAAATATCTATTCAAATCCTTTGCCCATTTTAATCAAGTTATTTCTCTTTTTATTGCTGAGTTGTAATCATCAGTTTTATACTTTGGATACTAGACCCTTATCAGATATATGATTTGTAAATATTTCTCCCATTCAGTGGGTCACCTTTTCACTTACTTGATAGTGTCCTTTGATGCACAAAAGTTGTTAATTTTAATGAAGTTCATTTCATTAATTAATTCCTTGATTGTTGATACTTTTGGTGTCAGACCTAAGAAATTACTGTCTATTCCAAGGTCATGAAGATTTACATCTCTGTTTTCTAAGAATTCCATAGTTTGAGTATTTACATTTAGGTCTCTGATCCATTTTGAATTAATTTTTGTACATGATAGGAAGTAGGAGTCCTCTGTATTTTTCTTTATGCATTATCATGAATAATTGTTGGTCTTAGAATCAAAATTCCAAAGCTGAAATACTAGTTCCACCAATTACTAGTGTGAATGTGTTTCCCTTTTCTGAGATCCATTTTCTCACCAGTATTTGAGGGAATTAAATACCTCCTCTGGAATCTGTTTCAATTCTATTTGGGATTTTACAATCACTAAAATTTCAAAATACATTTAAGGAATTCATATTTATTTTCTTATAATTAAATGCTGAAATATTAATGGATGAAAATATAAGATGGATTGGCTAAAAAAAAGAAGGAAAGAAAGAAAGAAAAAGCAAAAAGAAAAAAAGAAAAGAGGTAGATGAGCAGTGATATAGTCAGACAAAATAGAATTGACCATGACTTATAAATTGTAGAATACACATGGATTTGTTATACTTTTTATAAATATATATATATATATATATATATATATTTTATGGTTTAATGAAAGAAACAGTATCATTGGTATTTTAGGTAGTCAAGTAAGAAAATTTTTAAAAATCTATTAAAATCATAAAACTATCTATTATCATTGTAATTATAATGAAAAAATGGTCTATGCCAAATAATAAGAGAAATATCACCTTTACATAAAGAGGATTTCTTTCATTTGGGGGAAAAAAAGCTTCATGAAAACTCATTTTAAACTCAAGAACTCCCTAGATAAGCTCAATTACTGATCCTTTTCCAAAGTTTATAACATTTGCCCTGCAAGTTCAGCATTATTTAAGGAGATGGTTATTTGAACTGTCTACTACCATGACACAGAAGTGATGGCTGTATTTTAATTATTCCATTGGATTAATTTTGGACATTTGAATATGCAAAAAATAGTATTTCATTCAATAAATTTACAGTATTCAAAAGAGAAGTTATTCCTAAATTCAGGATGCTAACAAATGTCAAAGTAATAATTCAATAGTAGTCTCATCAATCAAAGGCAGGATACTTTGAGGTTAGGATTGAGGTATTTTTGCAGCAAATAGCATGCACATGGGTCCACAGATCATAATTTCTCTGATCATGCTAGCGTCACACTGGATAGACTATTAAAAGGATGGGGAATGGAGACAGATGTCTAATCATGGTTCTAGAATGAGCTAATGCATTTTATCTTATCACCAGTGTGTCTTTTAAGTAAAAAAGGAAAAATTTACTCATCTTCTGAAAGATGATGAGATGGGAAACTTCTCTAGCAACCAAATGTTTGTCAGAAAATAAAAGTATTTGTCTTTTGGCTACTTTCCCATGTCCACTCTCCCCTCTTCTTTGTTGTTTTGTTGAGACAATCAGAAAGTGTTAAGTCATACTGATGTAACAAAGGTAGCATTGCCACAGAGAAAGCAATTGGACCAGCGTTTGTCAAAATGTGACCACTTCAGAATCATGTTTGTGAAATGGTTTTCAAGTGCCATCTGAAATCAACTGAGTCAATCAGAATTTCTGAGGATGGATTCATGATAGCTATATTTTGGAAGATGGACTTCAGAAAGTTAACCTTGCTGACTCTAAGGATACTAAGGTCTGAAAAGTATTGGTAGTAGACACTTTACCAAAGACAGAAGAAAGCCCCAGAGGTGGAGCTGGTATTGGGAGAAGGTAACTGACCTTGGCAGGGAGAGAGGATTTAAGAAGAATGTGATGTTTGAACTGAGAGGAAATAATAATAGTGTATATCATCTTCAGTCATGAAAAGGAATCTTTCCTCTCCACATGCTTCAGAGACTGAAAAAGTAATGTGTAAATTGCTAGAGATATTGCTCTTGACCTTGAGCAAGACTCCTTAAGGTCAAAGTAGCTAAAGGAGGCATGGGAAAGCAGTAAGGGGAAAAGGGATAGTCTGACAGAAAGTAAGATGCATTGCCTTTGTGACCAATAAGTGAATATCCAAGGAGGAGAGTATTGTGGGTTTATGTGACACCGCTGCAAAGAACTACACAGAAAGAATTCGCAAAAAAGAACAGCAAGCATAGAAAAAAGATACCTTGCTCTTAGTGAGGCAAAAATCAGGTAAAATAACTTTGTTTAGAGTAGTCACTGACAAAAATTTTAAAACTTACTCTTTGTTTTGAAAGCAGAAACATAGCAGAGATGTACATGTTTCCATATGATAATGATATTGCCTATCATACAGACAAGGTGAATGTATATGAGGAGTTTAATTTTTCAGAGTTTATTAATATTTAAGCTGATCATTAGGTTTCTTAGACAGGATTATTCCCTAATTGGAACAGAACAACCATAAGACAAATTATTAAAATAACTGATGGAACTTTCTCTCTTGACTTTAAAAAGATAAAGTTTGGCAGCTCCAGGTACTTATTTCTCTGTCCAGCATGAGAAAAGAATGGAGATTTTGGTCTCAAAGAACTTTAAAGTAGACCAGCTGTGATACATTTAAGTACATACTGGATTCTTGAGTACTCAAGTGGAGTTTCCTACAGACACTGTGAAAAGAGAGTGTTTTAAACCTAGATAGGTTCCTGTCATGGGGTAGGGAGATGTTGACCGTGAGGGAGGCTATGCACATATGAGAGTGGGGATATATGGGAATTCTTCGTACTTTCTTCCCACTTTTGCTGTGAACCTAAAACTGCTCAATAAATAAATAAATAAAGACTTAAAAAAATACGTATGTGTCTGTGTACTGACACAGCGCGTCTCTACCCAGCCCCTGAGGCTGGTCACTGTTGATGCCACATTTGCTAAGAAGACCACAGCATTGTACGTGTGTAGGAAAACATATACACAAACTGGTATCTTCAAACTATATCTGACATGGCTTTGATCAATTAAGGGTTTTACAGATTTAATAAATAAAGGAAGGTCTCTTTCCAAAAATCCATATTTGAAATTTTATACTAGAAAACTGAGGAAGAATAAAGTCTGCCAAATATAAAAAGAAGTGATATTAAAGATGATTGTATCTGATACTTTATCTTACTTTTTCACTCCCATCCCAAATATTATTACCAAATACTTTTAACGACTTATGAACTATCTCTTTTTAGATTCTGGGATATCTTTGCTGATTTATGCCCTAGAATATTACAGATAAAAAAAATCAAAATAACTCTTTGAAAAATGCTTGGCTCCATTGATTTTGTGGAGAGGCTCTTGCTTGGCTGAATTTAATTTAAATGTAGTCCTTTGTTATTGCTTGAAGAGGACGACAGTCATTTCTAACAAGCGCAAATTATTCAGAGCATGACCCTAAATGCTGTATTTGAAATAGCAAAAGAAAACAAGCTATCCTCTAACCTACTTCACATTGCAGGAAGAGAAGCTGTGTGAAAGGGAGCTGCAAAAGGGCAACCTGACCCAGAGAGATTTGCCCTCACCGGGGCCCTCCTCCCAGCTTTCGTGGGTCTCTGGATGGGCCAGTTGCACAAATACAAGAAGATCAGGCCAGCATCCTGGAAGGGGGGAGGGTGCTTGGTATCACCCTCCTTGGATAGCTCTTTGCCAAGTTCTAGTTAACCCAGTTACAGTAAAGCCATTGTGGGCTCTTTAGTGGAGCAAGCCTCAAATCTACATGGCATTCACGATTTTTTGATGGCCATGGCCACAGCCAGTAACTGCAATTTAGTGGCTTACACATTGTCATGAAAGGGGGCGGGCAAAGGCTCAAGAGCAGTGGGTTTTACGGCAATAGGAAATAGGACACATTTTGTGCAGTTGCCAACTCCTTTGCATTTCTGAGGATGAAATGCCCCCTAGATCAAAGTGACAAAGTAGTTAGGATATTCACGGGACAGAAGACAAAAGGAGTTCATTCACTGCCAAAAAACAGCCTTCTGTTAAGTATTTAGAAGTTTAATAACAGTACTTACATGAGAAGCAGAATGCAGGAGGGTAACTTGAAAGTGTGCACAGCTTAACAGAAACTGGTCATTCTTCAGGAGAGCAGACAATCAGTGATTCACTTATTTACTCATCACACATACATCAAGCATCTTCTATATGGGGCTCTGACCTAGGTATTTTAAGGAGTATAAATATACACCACAAAAGCCTCTACCTTAAAGGAGCTTATAGACCTATATAATCATATATTATTATATGTTATAATATATTAATATACATACAATTAATGCAATCATCATACATGAAATTAAACCAATAGATTATATATAATACATTATAGATTATATATTACATATATGCATACATATATAATATATTACATATAATACATTACTATCTATCTATCTATCTATGCCCAACTTAAGATGTCAGACCATCTGTACAGCACTTGCAAAGTGGATGGACAAAAACTAACCTTGTAGTTTTAGTCCAACACTCTCCTCTAGGTGATAAAAGGATTGTGGTTAAAGAGACAAGAAGAGAAACTATTTCTTTGGAAGGATTTGTTGGGATACTGTACGTTTCCCTCTCCACATGCCCCCCACTCTATTAATGGAGAAGATGGAGAGTACTTCCTCCTCATTCGGGCCAAATGAAAGACATGTCAAGAGAACCAGGTAGGGGGATTGGCCTGTTTCCTTTTAGAGTTTTGGGGGTACAGGGTCTAATGTAAGACATATACCTGAAAAAAATCTCCAGACAAGAAGCTGCCTGAGGCCGCCTATTATATGTGATTTAAAAGCTGTATTGAGGGGGCCTGATTGGCTCAGTCAGTTAAGCACCTGCTTCCAGCTGACGTCATGATCTCTGGGCCCTGGGATTGACCTGCACATCAGGCTTCCTGCTCAGTGGGGAGTCTGCTTCTCTCTCTCTCTCTCTCCCCACCCCCCAACACTTGTTCTCTCTCTTGCTCTCTCAAATAAATAAAATATTATTTTAAAGAAGAGCAAGCTATATTGAGAGCAAATTGTGCTTCCCCTAATAGCAGAGATAAGGATGCATAAATGTTTTCTAAGTACTGTATGTGGTCCACAGCATGTGGGAAACAGCTGACCTAGAGCTGTTAAGGTCCTTTACCTAAGAAGGCTCCCTAGAGGGAAATGAAGGAGGATTAAGGGAATGGAAAATGAAGTTGCCTTCTGCCTGCCTCTGATGGAGATCATCACACTTCATCCAGCAGTTAGATTATATTAAGGTAGAAACTCTAAATCTCATTAAGATACTTGAAGCTACAGTGTTATGGGAGAAGATTTTTTTTAAGTCACCTAAGACTTCTTGTTATAATCTTATATCACAGAATAAAGCCTGGATCTAAAAAACTTATCTCAATAAACCTAAGTGGTCAAAAGTGAAATTTTAAGTTATTACCCATATATTTAGCTTACACTACTCCAAGTTTTTAGAAACATCCAGAGTTTGGAAGTTTGGGAAACTACACTCTTTATCTACATGCCTAATAGACAGGACCCAAATTAAAAATGTAGACTCAGACTCAGTCTAAATGTATTTGGTCCCTTGGCATAAAAGGCCCTTAGAGAAATGCCTTTTAAAATTGAATCAAATAAGTAATTATGGAGGGTTTATACTCTCTTTCCCGGAGGAGCTGAGATGGGGTAGAGTAGGAGGGAGAGAGTTTCTTCAGGATCATCCCTGCTCCTTAGTATGGGGAGGTTAGGACATTCAGAAAGCAAAGGACAAACTTTGCCTCCATACCCCAGCTTCCCTCCTTTTTTACCCTGTTAGAAAGTCCCCCTCCCTACTGTCTTGCTTCTCAACCCCCTTGTCTGCTTAGCCAAACAGGCCATGCCTAGGAGTCCTTTCAAGGCTGGAGCCATGGTTTGCTGCAGTCCACAGACAGCTGAATTCTAATCCAGAGGTCATGTGGTCTATACCCTTATGTTCTGAGGTTTAGAGAAGTGGCCCACTAATCATAGCATACAGACTGGTGCCAGTGACAGAAGGAGAATCTTAATCTGCTACTTCTTTAATAAGGCTCTTTTAGACACTACACTGCAGGAAGGATTATGGGGTCAAATGCACAGACATCCCATTGCCCTTCCCCACCCTGCATAACAGTTTGGAGCCATGATTTCAAGCAATTTTATTTGGTATTAGGCAGAACCAAAAAAGAAGGAGAAGATGGAGGGGAAAAGAGAAAGAGGTGGGGAGAGGGAGAAGGAGGAGATGGAGAAGTAGTAGTTGTAGTAGTACTAGTAATAATTTGGAAAAGTCAAAGAAATTTACAGAACCACTTTATATACTATGAAGGTATATCACAGTACCATGTTTTATGAGTCAACCAACCAATTAAACTGGGAATGTCATGAAAATTCCATTAATGCTCATGTCCTCTCTGCCTAGAAAAATCATGAAATTAAGTAACTTCTGAAAAAACATTTCTCTAATCTCCAATCACCTGCAATTTCCAGAGTACAAATATATAAATTTCATGTGGTTGCTGTCCAGTCTAGAAAGATGCTTCAGGTAAAGGGCCATGGGGTTGTCTGTAGAACCTGTGACGGAATTAACTTTGTTTTCTGCAGAATTCCTGTTCCTGAGGTGGTGCATGGACCCACGTCTTTCTAGGAACCATTCCTAGATAAGAGTCAGTTTCAGCCAAGTCCTCACTCGGCAGTGTTCTAGCCTCATCAGTGCCTGCAGGCCTTCACAGAGGGTCCTTGCTCTAAAAGCAAAAAGCTGAACAGAACTGGCTGCTAAGAGTCTCCTACATTCGGAAGTGCATTCCTTGATTTGATCATGGAGATAAAACCAAATAGCTCCAACAAAACACCTTGGTCTCCTGCACCAACTGTTCTTTCAAGGCAAAAAAACCTCGATTTTTTGCATAACATGAATAACAAAACGATATGTACTAATGAGATTTACACAATATTGGAGAGAAGGATTGTGAATGTGTAATCATACTTCTGGGTGATTTACAGATTTCAACTAGTTCAGCCCCAGGGTATGATTATCTCATTAGTCCTGTGCACTCAGAATAAATATAGAATAGGTTGGGTGTGACTAGCAACAACAGTTTTGGCCAAAAACCTGTAAAGAACAAACTGTGGATTCAGTAGGGTATGTACCAAGCATTACCTAAGTGGATTTCATGCTTATGAAAGGTGAGCAGCACCTGGCAGGGCAAGATCTCCAAGTTCAGAGCGACTCACACGTCTGCCCCCTGGCCAGACTCCCAAACCACATTGTCTTGCAACCATCCTGGGCCGCCCCTCCTCAGAGTACTCCGTGTTCTTTCTAAACCACACTGAAACTACTTATCTACCTCTCCCTCAGGACTTCTCTTGAGCTTGCTCCCTCAGCTGTCCCTGGAAATGAATTTATTCTCATCCACCCTTATTCCTGGGAGGCACATGAGAGTGTGTCTGGAAGTGTAAGCCTACTGCCTTGGCTTTAATCAGATTTTTTCCTAAAAGAGTTCTCCTGAAGAGAGCAAGCTGGGAAGGGCTCAGGTGACCAGTAGTGACGGGTCAGAAGAACACTTCCATCAATAATGGCTAACGTCAAATGAACCCCTACTATGTGCCAGGTTCTATTCTAAGAGATGTATCTTATCATCTCATCTAATTCTCTCAACAATTTCATGGTATAGGTGCTCCTAGAATCCCCAATTACAGAGTAGGAAATAGAAGTACAGAAAAATAAAGCCAATTGTTCAAGATTAGAATGTTGGAACCAGACAGTCTTGTTCAATCATAACACAACTAATTGGACACTCAGTTGGTTTCATTGGTGTTAGTCATGTGCCAGACACTGTGCTCTAGGAGTTCTGTGGATTATCTCAGTGAATCCCTACAACAAACTCATGAAGTAGGTACTAATAGGATGTCCACTTACTTATACACTGGCTTTATTTTACCTCTAAAGTTCAGAAATGTTAACCAATAGATGGAAAACACGGTTTGAATAAAGATTATTTGTTGCTGTTTTTGTTGTTTTCCTCCTCACTATCACCTTTACAAAGTTAGTCCCTAGAGAAAGCGGGTGGGATGCTTAGGAAGACATGGAGTGCCCTCTGATTGAAGACAGCCAAGAAGGGGGCAGTTATTTACTCAAATGGGGTAGCCTTTTAAATGGGGGTAGACTTTCTGTATTCCCCTATACCTAGGGATATATGTTTATATTCATTCACATTGTTTTCATTGTATCTTTTCCTGTTTAGTTTCTATTTACTTACTCTGAGGTTACAAACTACCTTTTCTTTTTCATTTTCATTTTCTCATAACATCTAGGCCCCATCTTCAATACTTCTTGCTGTTGCTGTAGCTAGTATGGGATTATGGAAGGCCCTGAAAAACAAGTCTGAACTGTCTTCTTACAAAACAGACATCTCCTTGCACGGTGTTTGTGCCGAGAGCCGGGATCGCATCGTTCAGACTTGCAATGGACTGGGTGCTCTGAAGACGGAGGCACCACCACACCCAAACATTACCTCAAGGGTGTTTTCTTTCCCTTCAGACCTGGGTCTACAGGGTGATGTTAGGTTCCAGTACACTTGGAGCTTTGTGATTTGTCAAAGATTAAGAACCAAGTGAGCCACACTGATGAAAAGTCCACAGGTTCTGAATCCATTATTGTAGTCGAGTTAGTTTCTCCAAGAAGGAGGATATCATGACAAGTATAATAATAATAATTATTACTTAGTATTTACTAAGCACTTAGCCTAAGCCACTCTACTGACCACTTTACATTTATAATCTCATTTAATCCTCACACACAAAAGAAAATTAAGATATGTATTAAGATCCATCACCCCGTTACAGGTAAGGAAACAGAGGCTTTTGAAAATCAAAATCGAATAGCTCATGCAGGGTCACATGGTTATGAGAAGTGAAAATAGTATTTTAAAACAACCACTGGTATCTGGAAAGCCTGCGTTCTTGACCACTACCCAACACGGGTAGTTCAGTGGGAACTTCCTCTCTCCTTATATGCTTGCTTATTGGTGTACAACCATCCTCAGAATTCTAGTTTGAAGAACTGGAGGCAGGATTGAATATGTATTACACAGACTCCACTTTAAGGGCATCTGGATAGCTCAAGTTACTCTTGATTTTGGCTCTGGTCATGATCTCAGGGTCATGAGATGGAGCCCCAGGTCGGGCTTTATGCTCAGCGGGGAGTTGGCTTCTCTCCCTCTCCTTTTGCCTCTCCCCACTGCTTGTGCACTGGTGCTTTCTCTCACACCTATCTAAAGTAAATAAATCTTAAAAAAAACAACAACAACAACAACAACACAAGGACCCCACTTTAGAACACACAGATTCTTCTTTTGTTTTAGTTACCATTTGGTAGAGGGGATTTGATTTCACTTTTCACCATTGAGGTTTATCTTTTTAAGGTGTTTAGCTTTGAAAATGGCAGGTTTTTTTTATTTTGGTCACTTGCTTCTTATAAAATAGTTTCAGGGAATATTTTGTGGCACAGATACCCTAAAACCATGGACATAAAGGAAAATTTAAAATATATATAAAAAGACATGAACCCATCAGATGGAAGTTTAAACTAAATATATAAAACTTTAAGACTATGGAGACATGGCATCAGGAAAATACAAATCAAAACCTTAACGAGATATCGCCTCACACTAGTCAGAATGGCTAAAATTAACAAGTCAGGAAACAAATGTTGGTGAGGATGTAGAGAAAGGGGAACCCTCTTACACTACTGGTGGGAAAGCCACCGTAATGACCCAGTAACTGCACTAATAGGGATTTATCCAAAAGTGATCCAAAGGGGCACCCACACCTCAACGTTAGTAGTAGCAACGTCCACAATAGCCAAACTACGGAAAGAGCCCAGATGTCAATCGACTGATGAATGGATAAAGAAGATGTGTGTACACACACACACACACACACACACACACAATGGACTATTACTCAGCTATAAGAAAATGAAATCTTACCATTTGCAAAAACATGGATGAAACTATAGGTATTATGCGAAATGAAATAAGTCAATCAGATAAAGACAATTATCATATGATTTCACTCATGTGGAATTTAAGAAACAAAACAGAAGATCATAGAGAAAGGGAGAGAAATAAAATAAAATGAAATCAGGAAGGGAGACAAACCATAAGAGACTCTTAACTCTAGGAAACAAACTGAGGATTTATGGAGGTGAGGTGGGTGGGGGAAGGGAAAATTGGGTGATGGACATTAAGGAGGGCACATGATGAAATGAACACTGGGTGTTATATACAACTGATGAAAATCACTGAACTATACCTCTGAAACTAATAATACACTATATGTTAATTAATTGATTTTAAATAAAATTTTAAAATAAAAAAAAAAGACTATGGAGACAGATGTAGCTAAGTAAAGATACACTGAATCCAGACTCTAGATTGCCTTGAAACAACAACATTATAGAATGTTCACCATAAAACTTCCTTAGAAATGGGTTGTCCCAGTACCCTCGCTTCCAGGTGAGGAAACACAAGCCCATTGTACTAAGGTGTCTCATCTGGGATGTCCCAGGTAGTCAGGAGCTGATGCAGGGCCACAGTGTGTAATCCTTTCTCAGGCTTGTCACTTATCCTTATCACTTGCATTTTTTTGGTTCTTACTTAGTTTTATCCCTGATCTTTCCTCACTTTCTTTACCCAGTGATTTTTTTTTTTAAATAAAAGAGCACTTGGCAAGTTAAAAATAGAGCTTCCCTATGACCCTGCAATTGCGCTACTGGGTATTTACCCCAAAGATACAGATGTGGTGAAAAGAAGGGCTATCTGTACCCCAATGTTTATAGCAGCAATGGCCATGGTCGCCAAACTGTGGAAAGAACCAAGATGCCCTTCCACGGACGAATGGATAAGGAAGATGTGGTCCATATATACTATGGAGAATTATGCCTCCATCAGAAAGGATGAATACCCAACTTTTGTACCAACCTGGACGGGACTGGAAGAGATTATGCTGAGTGAAATAAGTCAAGCAGAGAGAGTCAATTATCATATGGTTTCACTTATTTGTGGAGCATAACAAATAACACAGAGGACATGGGGAGATGAGAGGAGAAGGGAGTTGAGGGAAATTGGGAGGGGAGATGAACCATGAGAGACTATGGACTCTGAAAAACAACCTGAGGGTTTTGAAGGGGCAGGGGGTGGGAGGTTGCGGGAGCCAGGTGGTGGGTATTATGGAGGGCACGCATTGCATGGAGCACTGGGTGTGGTGTAAAACTATGAATTCTGTTACGCTGAAATGAAATGAAATAACAATGAAAAAAAAAAAGCACTCGGCCCCATTCAGCAAGAGATCCATACTCAACCTCCACCTCTGCCACTAATACCCTGTGGACAAATCATTTACCACAGTGCTGGCCCCTTGCTGTAACTTTGCTCATGTCTCTCTCTCTCTCCTTCTCTCCCCCTCTTCCCTACTCCCCCCACCTCTTTCACTCTCTTCTCCCTCTTTCTCTCCCATTGACCCCAAAACAAAAGCAATGACTATACCCTGGAGCCCAGGCAGCATCAACAGGGATAAAAGACTCTGAATTTTACAATTTGGGAAGCTCTTGTATCTCAACAAGTTACTTTTTTAAGGACCTGGAAGCTACCAGCAAGTGATGTAACATGTTCTCTTGATAACAAGCCAAAGACAAGATTACATATTGGTCTTTCTCATGGACATTCAGCCAGAAGTCAAACATTACCTTCCCCCTTTACTATGGTGAAGTAAAATATTTGTGTCAGATGGTTCCAGTGTATTTCATCACCCTAGTTTTCCCTTGATAGGAACTCTTCTGTCAGAATAGATCAATGGTATTCATCAACCGATGTCAGGGTTTTGAGTAGCCAGCACTACATGCTGTTCTAGAAGCTTCCTTTGCCTTCTTCACACACTGGGGGGAGCAGAGGGGACTGCTCTGCAAACACCAGTGAGGAGGAAAGCAGGTTTTGTGCCTTCTACAGACTCAGAAATCTTCTTGTACGGTCTCACACCATGTCCCTAACTGCCACTGGAGATGGCACACAGAGAGGGGCCAACTGGCAACTCACCTGCTGGCTGGCTCTCTGAGGCAAATTCAGCTCATTAAATCAAAGTTAATAGCTGAGCCAAGATAATCCTGACCTGTGTTGGAAAAGGCTGAAGCCCTGCCACTGAAGGGAGGTGACAGGGAACATGGAGAGGTAGCTCTGGGTGCAGAGTTTCTGGCTGAGCAGCTGCATCTTTTGTTCAATGGCTACATCTTCCTGGATCATGTTATGGTTGAATTCTGTCCATCTGAAAATTGTATGTTGAAATCCTAACCCCAAATACCTCAGAAAGTGACCTTATTTGGAAATAGGGTTGTTGCAGATGTTATTAGTTCAGATGAGGTCATCCTGGAGTGGGATGGGCCCTAATCCAAAATGACTGGTGTCCTTATAAGAAGACACAGCTTCACAGAGAGAACACCATGTGAACATGAAGGCAGAGCTCAAGGAGATGCTTCTATAAGCCAATGGATGTCAGTGATTGCCAAGAACCACCAGAAGCTAGGAGAGAGTCATGGAACAGATTCCCCTTCACAGTCCTCTGATGTAACCAGCCCTGCTGACACCTTGATCTCAAACTGAAAGCCTCCAAAACTGAGACAATAAATTTCATCTCACCCAGTCTGTGATAGTTGTTACAGTAACCCTAGAAAAACTACTATAGACCATACTTCCAAAGTTGTGAGAAACTTAACGTGTAAAGCTCTGACAATCTATATATCTCAGTAACAAGTTACTAGACTAGAAGAAAGTGTGTATAATATATCGTAGTTAGTATTTCTTCTTATTGGGTGATACATTGTTCATCTACTTCCACTCAACACATACAAACCATCATTTGAAGGTCCCAAAATAAACCTAAACAACAAACAAAAAACCTAACTCATTAATGAAACTTAGAACTTTCTGCATAATCCTTTCCAAGGAAAGTAGCATCTCCAAAGTGGACTTAAGATCAGCTAAGGACCTCCCATGATTCAACTGGTATACCGTTGTATACTTTTGTATACAACGTATACAAAGAAATGTATATTCTTTTCTTCCCTACAAGTTTTGCTGAGTGGCTGCTCTGTGCCAAGCACTCTGATAGGCACTTGAGACCTAATAGTCTCAACAGCAAAAAGGTAGCTGCTGTCTTCACGGTGGTCCATGTCCAGTGAGGAAGATAGATAGATTTTGGTCAAATAGTCACTCAAATATCTAGAACTATTAACTGACAGGTACAGCAATACGGAAGTATTGCCACACTCTGTAGGCAGCTGCTTTCCCTATGGACCTGTGGACAGGCAGGGCTTACTACTCTGCATTATATGCAAAGGCTGCAATACTATGAGTTTTCTCCCATCAAAAGAGAATGCTGAATTTTACATTCAGGGAACCAAACCACCTGCCAAGAATATAATCATCTTCATAAAACATGGGCCCCCAAAGAAGGAGGGGATAGGTGCTGAAATGGGTAAAAAGAAGCAAAGAGGCAAATGAGACCTGGAGAGAGTTAAAGAAATAGGAAACTCAAGACAAGATGCTGGCATTGAGTACCCCTCCCCCGCCCAGGATTCAAGCATAAGCGAGTGAAGACATATGCCCAGTGCTGTGAGCATGGCAGTGGTGAATGGCATGTGGTCGGGCATGAGATTGTGTGCAGTTGAAAGGATGTTACCCAAAATAAAAGCCTACCTTTGTTTGCAGCTCCATCCTTTTAAACTGGAACATCACTGTTCAGCATGCTCCTTGCTCTGTGCAATTGTGATCCCTTTAGCCCGCTGCCAAACAACGTAGCTGGTCACCAAAGCTGCTGAATGCTGCTGAAAACGGGGAAGAAAATCCATTGAACAAGTCCTGAGCATTGCAAAAGCGGCTGCCTCTCTCAATTACTTTGTCAAGTCCCATTATAATTGTGGCTGTGATCACATGCAAGGTTCTCCCATGGATAGGGATAGAGCCAGGATCCTCGAAGTACTGACATGCACCCCACCCCACCCCCCATCAGGCCACTGTGAACAGGTCTGCAGCTGCTGCATCACTTGCCCTTGGTGGAATTTGACAAGGGACACTTCTACCTTGGCATCTATATTACCCTTAGCAAGGGTCCTTTCCTGCTGGTGGTGACCAACTCAGATGATCTACTTTGAGCTTTCCCAAACAACTTATGCATAACTGACTTGAAAATACTTTGACAAATGCATCATTGTATGAAAACATAAACCCATCTGTTTTCCAAAGTATTTATTTAGGGAACACCTTTGCTGATAGCTGGAGCCTGGGTTGATTAACAAACAACATCACTGGGCTGAAGAACGCCATCGCAAAATGGAAATAAGCTTGCATCCCAGCACAGAATTTTACTGTGACGCTTGCTTTGTCTGTGTTTGCTTGAGTTACATAATTCGGGAGCTGGACTGTGATAGTGGGAGATGTCCAAACTATCCTCAGGTAACTAGTTGCAACACTAGAATGCCCAGATGAACAACGTGAATGAAAACTATGTATTTTGAATGTTATTACATCAGATGGTAAGGCTTAAGCAAGTTTGGTACATTTAGCATCATATCTGAAAACGAGTGGGGAAAAATGGATAGAAAGATAGAAATATATGACCTGCAAACAAAATAAAGGTGGAATGTTCAGGAATGGGCACTGCTGGCGAGTTAGTGCATAGTTCTCCAGGTGTGGTTCTGGGGACAGCAGCATCAACCATACCTGGGAACTATTTAGAAACCCAAATGCTCTAGAGTCAGAAACTCTAGGGTGATGGGGGTGTTGTGTTCAGCAATCCATAGTTCAGCAAGCCTCCCAGTGGTTCAGGTGCATGTTCACATTTGAGAACCACTGAGTTAGGGCATGAAGACCAAAGCACAAAGAAGAGAAAAGCAAGCCATCTTCCCCAAAGGAAGATCATCAGGGCCGATCCTCAATGTTTCCAGGGAAAGAAACTCTAATCCTGGAGTCTGGAAATTATCAGAGGGGCTAAGAATCAAAACAATGATGATAAAGTGATGAAAAAAGTCATTAAAGAAGACTGGTTGTTGAGTGGTTTTTCAACTGAATGGTGACAGACCCGATCCCTATCATTGTGACATTTGAGGAATTCCTACAAGTTCCCTACAAATAGTATTTTCATCTCCAGATTTTTAAGTGACTGAAATCAGCCGTAAGCCCAGGCTGCTGAAGTTTTTGTGGTCTGGCAAGTATTTGGTATGACTGCCTTCACCTGAATCTGAGCATTTTCCTTCTGAATCATTCACTGAGTGAGAAGAATTTGAGAGGATTAGTAAAACACATTCTTTGAGGTTGGAAAAAATACAATCTGCCCTAATCATAGAATGGCCAGGTTGGTACAAGCAAAGGACACACACACAGATAAGAAACACAGACTATTTTTATCCTCATGGTATAGTCTTCCTAATTCTTACATATACCTAAGGAAATTCCAGGCAGAGGTCACTGGCCAAAGGTAATGTAGAAAGGATTGAAAACTCAGGAAAGGAAAAATGTGCTACAATAAAAGTGTGGAGTTAACGTGGTTTTTCCCCCTACAGCTAAATGCCAGAGATATTTCTCCACTTTCCTCCCCCGCCCAAATGTTACAAGCAACTCAGCTCTGGGATATTAACAAAAAAGAGGTTTGTGGGAATGGAACTTCCTTTTTCTTTTAAACTCCTTCACTTAGCATCTACCAAGAAGACATCTGTGTACCTAAAAGTGCCATCTATTTGCTAGTTTCATCCCCCCAAGCTGGGAAAGTAAATGTATATTTTGGCAAAAGTCCAAACTAGCACTCAAAGTTGGGTATACCAGCCATGCTTGAGAAACAAGCACCCATAATAGCAGGTGGTACAAGATTAATTTTGAAAATACTGAAAATATTCTAATGAAATCTTTTTTTTTTTTGCTATGCCTAACTTTTTTTTTTTCCAGGATGATTGTGAGCCTCATATCCCTACTACAAATTGACATTTCAAAAGATTCTTTTTTTTTTAAGATTTATTTATTTATTTATTTGACAGAGAGAGTGAGATCACAAGTAGGCAGAGAGGCGGGCAGAGAGAGAGGAGAAGCAAGCTCCCTGCTAAGCAGAGAGCCCGATGCGGGGCTCGATCCCAGGACCCCAAGATCATGACCTGAGCCGAAGGCAGAGGCTTAACCCACTGAGCCACCCAGGTGCACCTCAAAAGATTCTTTAAAGAGGACACCCAAATGTGTTAGCTTCAGAGCCTTGAAATCAATTTAATTTCAGTTTATAGAAATTATTTCACTGAAAAACTAACATTTGCTCACTCAAGTCCAACTCTATAAGTAAAGATCCAGAATTCAATTTTCTCTACTGAATTCTTCTCTTTTTTCCCTTTTTTTTTTCTTTTCTTTTTTTCTTTCTTTCTTTCTTTCTTTCTTTCTTTCTTTCTTTCTTTCTTTCTTTCTTTTTTTTTTTTTTTTTTTTTTTTTTTTTTTTTTTTTTTTTTTTTTTTTTTTTTTTTTTTTTTTTTTTTTTTTTTTTTTTTTTTTTTTTTTTTTTTGTACTCCAGGGCAGTAGCCTATAGTCATATCTCTGCCAAAACTTTTGAAAGCAGTAGGAAGTACAAAAATAGTAATTTAATATTTTCCACCTGTAGCTATAACTCTCCTTAGTACTTACTGGTCTCATGCTGGCAAGACACATGTAATGCTTTTGACACACCTGAATTTTACAACTTTTCCTACTGTCTTTTACTCACCACTAAGAATAGCCTTCATTGTTTATTTCTTGTTTTAAGACAAGGCAGTTTTAGTCTGGGATGTCTTACCAATCCTACAGATCACCAGCCCAAACCCTAATTTGTTCAGCAGTGGTCTTCAAAACTGAGATGGAAAGGGACTAGTTCAGACCTCATGATGGCTACTAATGGGGAAGAACCACTTTTAGAAGCATCAGCCCAGAGGGTTGCTCAAAGGAATTCAAAAGTTTGGCTGGAGCCAAATTTCCTTTGGGATTTAAAAAGTTGACCAGTTATTTGAACTGATACATGCCTGCTTTACTGTGATCTGTTCCTTATACTCCCTGGGCAAGGAGCTTTGCATGAGACGAAGGAAGCCAAATACCTCAAAGGACTCAGGTACCCAATGAATCAAAACTCTCTCTCTCTCCCTCTCTCTCTCTCTCTCTCTCTCTCTCTCTCACACACACACACACACACACACACACAGAGTCTAGGAACCCAAATGCCTGTAGTGGGGTGTTTCTCAAGCTCAGAAGCACAGTACTCTCCTGTTTTGCCCCTCTTCTTTCTGTGATCAACTAAATGGGGGTTGACACTAATCGGAGCCATATGGATTGCTGTGCTACAGGTTTCATCAATTGTATAAAACTTACTTCCTATTACTCACATCCCCTTAAATTTTCACTTTTACCATGTACATATAGGTCACACCTCCTTAAAATAGAAACTTTTGAAAGCAGACATTTCCAAACCCCTAAGCCACAATCATATCGTTTTTCTCAGACAATATGCAATGCTATAATTTTCCCTTTAACAAAATTTTCTGGACAGTCCTTGGGAATTCATGTGAAAGGAATTGATAACTACAAGTAAACATAAATAATTTGAGAAAAAAACAAATCTTGCCATTGGCATAGCACTGCTTTCTTAATGTCATTCCATAAAATGTGATTCTGATTTACGGATTTGCTTAGAGACACAGTACACTATGTATACCTCATTTGCCCTCTATACCATCTTCTGGTTCCACCCCTAGTTTATATATGTTATTCAGTCGCCTTGGTATAAAATGAGACAGCTGGCTTATATAGTCATTAACTTCCTTTCTAAGCCCTCAAAGCCTCTGACTTTGAGAGAAGCCCAAAGAGGCTCAAAGATTCATAGTTTTTTCAGTATATTTCATGAACTTGCCCTACCAAGTCCAAACTACCCCCACTTAATTAAAGTCAAGTCAACCCATTCATTTACTCACTTAACACATACATATTGAACATCAACTATGTTCCAGGCATTCAGCTAGATGCTGCCCTTAAGAATCTCATAGTCTAGAATTTTATATATCCGTGTAGAAATGCCCAGCGTGGTCTAACACCCTTGAGACTATAGACCTCTTCAAATTCAGGAGGATATTTTATCAATTTTGGCCCTATAGACAAAGAAGTTAAGAGACAATCTATACATTAAGTATAAAAACAAAACAATAACAAATAGTTTATACGAATTAACGAACTACTATAGATATCCTTCTTAAAATTTCCAGGTAAAGTAGAAATCAGTAACTCAAATCCCTGATTGCAAGGACAATTGGGATGAGATTCAAATGAGATTTGAGGGCAATATTTGCTAGTAAGTTCTTTCTAATTCTTAACCGTTACCAATTATTCCTTGAGCCTATACGTAAATCCAGTATAAGGTTATATCAGTTAGGCAGATAAATTCAAATTTCATTCTGGTAACATTTTTATCAAATTCTAGTAATCTCCAAAGTCCATTAGTTAGATTTAGAATTTAATCCAAGGGCTGTGAAACCCTGCAAAGTGAGCCTATGAGATAACTTATCAGCATTTCTTTTTTTTTTTTAAGATTTTATTTATTTATTTATTTGACAGACAGAGATTACAAGTAGACAGAGAGACAGGCAGAGAGAGGAAGGGAAGAAGGCTCCCTGCTGAGCAGAGAGCCCGATGCAGGGCTCAATCCCAGGACCCTGGGATCATGACCTGAGCTGAAGGCAGAGGCTTTAACCCACTGAGCCACCCAGGCGCCCCAGCTTATCAGCATTTCTAAGTATGCCAGCATATTATCTTTTCATTGTTCTTCATCCAGTATCTTAGGAAACATAGAGCTGTTCACAGGCACAGGAATTTTAACTACACTAGGTTGGAGAAACACTAGATAAATCACCATGCCTCTGAATATCTCCCTAACTGACAAAAAATTATCTGAATTTCTCCATTAAAGGTGCGTTCTTTTGGGTTCAGACACTACGTCAGTGGTCTGGTTACATTAATTATGCCCATTTATTAGTGCCTAGTCTATTCCAGATACGGTGATAAGTGCTTTACATACTTTTTTCGTGAAGGTAGGGTAGTCACCTAACAGGTAAGTTGTGGAGGCAACGTTTAGTCTCCACACTCTTCTACTGTGCCATCTGAGGACACTGTGTTACGCCATCATCACTTTTGGTGGTCCATCATAAAGAATTTTATTATATTATTCTTCCAGATGGCTGAAAATAATGAAATATTTTCAATAGTAGAGAAGAAAAACAAATGACACATCTAGGGCATGGGGCATTTCTCAGAGTGATAGTAGAATTGGTCCTTCTAGTGAAGAGTGGTAGAAAAAGATATACACAACTGCAAAATTTGGAGGAAGTAAATATACCAATAATTATTATAGCTAGCATTCACTGAGGACTTACTGTGCATATTCTCTGTCCTAAGTGGCACACATATCTTAACTGACTTAAACTCCCAAGATCAGAAAAAGATCTTGAATGTGGAGAAATCTCAGAGAAACATAGTCAGGAAAAGTAAAATATACCAAGCAAATTTTGTCTGCTTTAAGGACATTCCTTTGCATAGATAGCTACTTTGAAAGCAACTTGTGGCTCTCTGGACACATCACACTTTTCTAATCTAGGACTTACAATCCTTTAAAAAGTATATATATAATGAAGGGGACAGATCAAGTTTTGTTAGCCTTAAAGTTTATGAAATTTGGGGATCCTTCTCTAAGAGAAAGAATATAAAATTCGCTGTGAAAGTACATGGTGGTTATAACTGATTGTTGTTAAATTATCCCCTCATTGTCACATTTTCAAATTTTGCACAAACATGGGATTGCATTGCAAGAGCTCTTGCTCTTGGAAGAGGATTGTGCAAACAAGTGGTCTTAAAACTTGAGCTTCCTTTAATTCAAGGTAAACCTGTCTCTGACAGTGAAAAAGAGTGAAGCGAATACATTAAGCAGGATGTTAAAGAAGTCATCAATGAAGTTGCAAATTGAAGTTACCTTTCAAATTAACCACCAACAGCCCAACTGTTTAACTAAGAGAACTTTGTAACTGCAAGATCTCAGGAACTGAGATAAAGGTTGCAACTGATCATCTTAGTGGACACTGAAGCACATATGATCAGGTTTAAAAGTGAGACTAAATGTACCTGCTTGGCAGAATGATGGCAGAATGATGGAGTGACATATCGTTACACTCCTTAAACCTTTTCTGGGAAGCAGCAGCCACCTCTCCCTCCTGAATGTGTCAAAACACATCAGAGCATTAGAAAACAACTTAGACATTTATTTACCACATTTCCATTCTTGTATATTGACCCAAGAGATAGGGAGGGGCAAGTCTTGGTGAGGCAGTGAGCATCCTGTTATACATAATCCACCCAAGAGAACAGAATTCATTTCTTGAATCACTATCACACGCCGGGCCCCTTTGTTTGTCCATAATAGATGGACTCATTTTTCCTTTTACCTTGTAAAATCTACTTAAGAAGGAATTTAATGCAGTCAGAGAGCATTAAAAAATTCCTTAGTGGGACCACCCATTAATAACCTTACCCTGGAAGAGGTAAAGAATAATGAAGTATAGATATAAGAATCAAAGGGACCAGGTGAACAGGGTCCTAATGGCTTTAATGGAGAATGATCTAATAAAATGAACTGGCATGGTTTTCCTTTCAAAAGCAATCTTGAAATGAAAGGAAAATATCTTATGCAGAGTGAAACATACAGTTTTAGATGATGGACACAAACTGACTTCCTTATTTGCACCCTTGGATTTTTCAGAAGTCTGGAGATTGAACCCTTCCCTGCTGTTTGTTTGATTTGGTCTGAGTTGAAGCCAAGAGATGTGGTGATGGAAGTTTGGAAAAACAATTAAAAAGAAATGTATGCAGTGGTTTTTCTGGGATCCTAATTAACTGACCCATTTCTAGGTAACATTAGGGAAGTTGTGGGCAGTGATTATTATCTCTTTAAAGTCCTAATTAAAATGTCAAACTGTAAGGTAGAATGTCTTCAAAGCTGCATGTAATTTGATTGTGTTGGCTTATTGGAAAAATGGCCTTGGAAATACAAATAAACCAGCCACTAAAAAGATCCCAGAAGTCCAGGCTTTATTCCAGAAGTATAATGTGTTGAACCAATAGCATTTTATAACTAACCACTCACCAAGTGGTAGACATCCAAATGTCAAAGCCAGTTTCATAACATGGTAACACATAACATGCTGCGAGAATGCCTTGCCATAGAATACTGGGGTTTGAAATGGATTTTGGCATTAGTTCACCTAAAAGGCTTATCACTCAGCTTTAAATGCCCTCATTTGATGAGCTTTACAAATGGCTGGCACCCTACCCACTCTCCAAATTTGTCTGCTAGAGCTTTGGATCTCTAAAAAAAAATTCTTGTATCCTATGGCAGACCTCTGCAACTCTCAAGTATTGAAATCTCGGGCAGAAAGAAACCCCTATCACATTTGTTTACAAGCATTTGTAAAGCTGTCCTACACTTAAGAAGATGATGTGGTTATGACACTTTGGTACGCAAGTGACAAAAGAGCCAGTCAAACAAACAGCTTAAACAATAAAGACATCTGTTGTATAACAAATACAACATTGATTAATACAGCATCGCAATGATACCAACAATGGTGCACTTTCTTTCCATTTTTTACACACTGCCACTCTCTGCGTGCCAGCTGCTCCCCTCATTGTCACATTTTGCTTGTATGAGTTCTAAGCATCACCTCCTCGTATAATCACTTCCATGGGAAAGGAACAAGAATATTGCCTCCCATGGATCTCTTTTTGTCTTTTCCTAGACACCCCTCAGCAGATTTGCCATCTTGTTTCATCACCCATAATTGCATCACATGCTAATGCCTAAAGCAAACACTGCCAAAGGGAATTACTATGACTAGATTAGCTTGAACAAGACTCCTCTCCCACCCCTACACCTAATAGGAGACCTAGTCTCCCCTAACATACATAGCATACTGATACTGTAAAAATGAATTGTAATTCTATCTGCAAGGAAAAATGGAACAGTAGTTACTGCATAGGCAACCAACAGCTTCCACCCTAGTAAATAACATGTCTAGCATACCACTGTCAGTAGGATCTGAACACAGAGTTGCTTTTCGAATGGTGGGCAGATGTGTATGGATGCATCATTCACATTCTCTCTTCTATCTCCACTCATGGCAACATTTATATAAAATACCTAGCTGAGAACTTCAGCCGTGAGTAAGAGAAAAACTACTTCCACCTTGGAATTTGTCAGTTCATTCACTTGTTTATTCACAAATATAGATTGAATATCTACTAGGTAGTTGTTCCTGTGTTAGAGAGACAACAAGTCAGACATAGTCTCCAATAACAGAGGGCTTAGAGTCTATTGGGGAGAATACCTAAAGGCAAATAGGCGGTATAGTGTCTTAGTTTTTAACAGGGAAAGCACAGTCCAGGAAAGTACTTAAGTAGTAGATTTTTGATAGCAAAACAAAACATAGATGTACATAGAAGACGTAGCTCACCCAGTCTCCTGGAGAAGAGATTTCTGGGCTAAGAAATGGAGAATGATATGAGGATGGGTTGTAAGTAGAGTACAAAGGAGATTAAATGAGCCCCACAGCTTTGGCTCTCATCTAATTAATTCAGGTATTATTCAGGTAACTTCTCAAGAATACCTATATGACTAAAACAGAAATTGTTAGTTTGGGATACATGGATGTAATTCAGATTACTGAACTGGAGAAGAAAAAAAAATCTTTATTTGTATGAGCCACTAATTGAAACTTAACATTTCCTTTGATAATATATGTGGGCAAAAACCCACAGTAGTGTTATCATTATCAATTACTTTGTCAGCAACAGAAATAGTGGATATGAAAATACTACATTATAGCTGATGCAGATATCTCAAGAAAGTGTTCAAAATTATGGCATTTATAAGACCTACTGCTAGATCTTGTTCTTTAAAGCATTCATTTCTTAAAAATGTGTTTAATATTTTGATTACTCTATTTTAATATTAGATCCTTTTGATTCTCTATGTTTCATCTTATGCATCTAAAAGCAGTAGTCCAAGAGGGGTTCATAGATTTCACCAGACTAATAGGAATGCATTTCTCCCAAGTAAGACTCAGAATTATACATGAGAGACTTGAAAAAATTATGAATTTAATTTTTGTTGTAATTGTGCATCCTATCCAGTTGAAATTTTGTATCTGATTTTCAGCAGTGTTAGTTCTGTAGCTACAAAAAATAAAATATTCTTTTAGTATGGCAATAGAACCTCTTTGAGTGTCTGAACATTTTCTTTCTGTATGAGCAATCAGACAATCCATTCCACAACAAAGTCCTTGTCTCATCATTATTGTCCTAATGGTCAAGTCCAGTAGCTTCTTAGGCACTCACTTTATCACGATCAATCACAGATGATCATTTGATTAAACAAGATGCTACTGCATTCCATGGATTACTAGTACCTAATTGCAGCATTGTGTCCAAGCCCAAGAACATGACCAAACCAATCCCCAAATCCCAATTTTTGGGTGTCCATTTCCTGGGAACACTTGTGGAACCAGTTTCTTTGTCTGTTTGTTTTTAATCAGTCAGAGTCTAAGCAGGAAACAGAACCATTTGAGTTATTTGAACAGAGGGAATTTAAGATGAGATTTTTAGATTCTAGTATAAACTTGTTAGCAAGAAGGCAAGAATAGAACACAGAGGCAGGGTTCAGCAAACTTTTTGTATAAAGGACCAGATAGCCAATATTTTAATAGCCATTTGGTCTCCATCATAAGAACTCAACTCTTCTGTTCTAGAACAGAAGGAGCAATAGTCAATATGAATGTGTAGTTACTACCACGGCATTAAATTATCACAGAGGTAACAATTGCAAGAGGCAACCACACTCCTTGCCCTGGCGGGGAAAAAAAAAAAAAAAGGAAGAGGTTGGAACTTTTTAAACTTAGAGGAAAGACCCTGTGGAGCTGAAATGCAGACTCCTGAGAAGGGAGTACAAGCTGGGGCTGAGGTCTCAGAGGTAGTACCCTAACCCAACTCTGTAAGTGTTGGAGTGTTGGAGAAGCAACAGAATGAATCCAGCTGTTGTTATGCAAGTATACTGTGATGCTAAGGGGCAGAAGTATTGCACAGTATTAGGAAGCAAACAGGAAACCCAGACAAAACAAACAGGAAGGAGAAATCCTCCCTGTTCAGCCCCTAGTCTTGTCATTTATCTCTAGTGCCTCCATTGGCATAGCCTCATGGGGAGCTAGGTGGTCAGGCTGAAATGTGGTTGGCAAAGTCTCAACCTCAGCATCACAAGTGGAATTTAGAGGAGTAAGCTTGCAGCTAAGAAACAGTAGCTTTATAACTAGTACAGACGTGGTTCTTAAGCTTCACCAAACTAATAAAGGATAAAGAGCACAGGGAAATAAGTGACAAATGAACTGGCTCAAATTTTTCATGAGCTCTGATTAGTGAATATGCCCATTAAGTAGCCTGTGTGAACTGTTTACTTCAGCAAACATTCATTTTTACTATGCCCTAAAAGAGTATTGAGAAGTATGATGTCCCTCATTATCAATTTGAAAGACAGAAAACTATAACTGATTAGTAAAGACAATGACCCCATTCGGCTCACTTTTAAAAAAAGGAAAAGACTACTAAAGCTGAGGCAGGTTTTCCTGCTATTATTATTATCATTGCTTCTGGGCATATGCAGATGGTTCCATAATCTCTTCAAAATCTACTGGGAAATTAAAAGGAATAATAAATCAATATAATATTTTTAATAAAATAGTAATGTTTTTAAATGGAGTCCTTCATTGCTATGGGTGGCAGAAATGGACTGGAGACAGAAGAGATGATAATTGGTAAGCCATTTTATTTATGGAAACTAGTCCTTGGTCAAAAGGACCACACATTCTTTGCCCTTGGATAATTTCCACTATTAAAAATCACAGGGAGTCTGAGTAATAAAAAAATAATAAAGCACATTCCAAGTTGACATGTCATAGTTGCAGGGTCCATCAAATATTCCAGGTTCCATTTTTCCCTGGGATGTTTACACCAAACAAGAGAGCAGACCACATAATAATTGGAATTTTTCCTTTTCTATCCCCCATTCTACATCTTTGAAAAGAAGCAAAACCCTTGCAAAATTGTATTACCATCTTTGGAAACTCTCTCTGACTAGTGCCATTCAATTCTTGATCACTTCTGTATACTGTATACCCTTATGACATCTTTCAACATGGCTTCCTCAGTCAACAAGCACACCCTGTGTGTTAACTGCTTGATGCCCAGCACTGTCCAAGGTACTACAGGATCCTCAGAATGACTTTCATTGTCAATTGTTTACTATACGGTACAGAAAGCAAAATGGGACGATAGGGAACTCTTGGATTCACCAGAATGTTAAATGAGTTCATTTTTTCCCCAGCTTCTTAGGTCATAGACTCATCCCTAGCAAAGAGAAAAGAAAACAAACATTCATAAGATGACATATGTAGCCTACAATTTCAAGTTAAAAATAGGATTTAGACTGGACCTTGAAGGGTCAACAGAATCTAAACCAAGGGGAATGAGGCTAAGATAATAGCTGAGCAAAAGCACAGAAGCAAAAGTAAAAATTCTGACTTGGGTGAAGCCAGGACTAAATATCTGGAAAAAAAAGTATGAAATAAGGTTCATAACAGTTTATGGAAGTACTTGAAAAATGACCAGTAAAGTGTGAACTTGACACAGAAACTTCAAGTTGGCAGGATCAGACTTGCTGAAAGTCAGGTTTTGCAAAGATTGATCATTAGTATAAAGAATGGTTGGACAAGAGGCAGGCAGACCTTGAAAGGGTTGCCTAACAAGGGTCTTACCCAGTGGCCAGGTAGCCGTCTTCCTGCAGCAGTAACCATGAGAGAAAAGAGGAAGGCTCTCAGCTATAGAAACTGAGGTCACCATGGCAGCTGCACACCAGTATTTGATCCCTTTCACAGTGATCACATTTTTTCAGTGGTTTTTCAGCACCCTTGGTTCCCTTCCAGTCCATCAACCTTTAGCGAGGCCCCTCTGTGCAGATTGCTCAAGGATCTAAACAAAGACAGCACCATGCCCACAGAGGGCAGTGAGGAACACTTTCGGGTGCCAAGCTGGCCATGCTGACCCAGAGCTTTCAGCGTTTTTCACTGCATTTCTCAGGTAGTGTTTACAGCCACCTCTCATCTCCTGAAATCTTCCCTTCTGTCCCCCTACACTGAGAGAATGAATGTGCTTCCTGCTTTATGATCTGATTGAGGAATTGAGAGGCATCAGAGATCCTATCTGACCACTTCAGGCTATAATCTCAAGCTCCATCTCACCCAGAACACTTGACTCTTTGCACAGCAAGATACATTCTTGTTTAACCTGGCTTCTCAATCCTTTACCTCCATACCTCCTCTAAGCATAGGTACTCAGTATATTGGTTTGGTCTTGGTCTTAAGCAGCTCAGATATATAAGGCTATACCATAGATTTTTATATTATATAATCATCAGCTTGTTTAATTTTTTTCTCTATACTTGAAATGTACAATCTCCAAGCACAGGACCTTTGTCCTGCCTAGGTTTAGCATAGCATTGCCATTCTGTATCTCAATAAATATTGGTAAATGAGCTAATATTTTATTTTTTTAAAAGATAATTTATTGAGGGGTGGAGAAAGAGAGTGCACATGAGCTGGGAAAGGGCAGAGAAAGAGAGGGAGGAAGAGAAGAATCTTAAGCTGACTCTGCACTGAGCTCGGAGCCCAAAGTGGAGCTAGATCTCAACACAACACTGAGATCATGATCTGAGCTAAAATCAGAGTCAGATGTTCAGTTGACTGAGCCACCCAGGTGCCTGGAATAAGCTAATATTTTAAGTGTTTACATTTCTTGCTAAGGAGCTGGGGATACAGATGTAGATATCTTGACAAGAAAACTTGGAATTTCCAAATTTTAAAGGCACTGACTGTGCTAACAGTTGAGTGAAATTTCATAAAAACATCTTTCCCTTTAATATATACTAAGAGATTAATTGTATATAGGCATGAACCCTAGGCTTTGAAATGTCACATTTAGAAAAGGCTCTTAAGTGTTCCTTGGAAGACAACTGTAAGTAAAACGGAGCCCAGTGTGAGGACTATTTCTATTTTTTTTTTTTAAACAAAATGTCATTTTTTCTTTGGCACAGTGATCCCCAAATAGAAATTTATATTATGGTAAACACTAATAACATGGAAGCTCAGATTATTCACAGTTAATGACCATTACCTTTTCCTGTTTGATTTATCAGGCACAGATTTTCATTGACCCCCTGCCCCCTGCACATTATTGTAGGATGACTCCTCCCCTCCCATTTTTAAACTCAGTTTCTCATAGTCTCCTACCTCTGCAAAGTGTCTACTAAACATATCTAATTTCTCAGTCAATTCATGCCTATCTAGTTGCAAAATGTTATTGAGACTACTCTGATGATTTTTCAACAACCAAGAGATATCCATTCATTCCAGCTATAAACTTAAAGAAATTAAACTTACTAACTATATTATTGTCTCAAATCCTGCATTATTTAAACAATGTATTCTTGGGGCCTTTCTGATGTTCCTTCTCTGCCTGGAATAGGAAAAAAAAAGAAAGAAAAAAAAACTAGAAACATCTTTGATAATCTGATACCCCAGACGGAAAAAAGATATGGTAAAGTTGAATAAAGAACATATACAAATATTCTAAATGTTATCAAAAAGGATATCAAAAAGTGTTATCAATATCAAAATGTTATCAACTCCATATTAAATGGAATTAGAAAAATCTATCACAGGTATATGTCTTTGAAACCAGATATGTTATTTCTTTGGTTTTAACCTAAATAAGCAGTCTACATGGGTTTATATTGATTTTTAGAATGACTAACCTTGGAGAAGTTACAAAAGAATTCGTTTTAAAAGGTACAACATAAAATAGAATAGCATGTACCCATTATATCATGTAGAAAAAAACCATTTAATGATATGGAGAAATGTTTGTGGTATATTGAGAGAAAAATCAGGTTGAAAATTACCAAACTTGGTATGATCCCCTTGGTATTAAAAATATATACAAAAGGGAAGAAGCAAGATGGCAGAGAAGTAGGAGACTGAAATATCATCATGCCCCAGGAGTTCAGCTAGATAGTTATCAAACCATTATGAACACCTATAAATGCAACAGGAGATAGAAGAGAAGAAGAGCAGCAATTCTAAGACCAGAAAATCCATCACTTTCTGGAAGGTAGGATGTGCAGAGAAGTGAATCCAAAGTGACATGAAGATAGACCATGGAGGGAAGGCCTGGCTCCCAGCAAGTGGTACAGCAATGGAGCACAAAATCAGAACTTTCAGAACTCTTCTCCACTGAGGGACATCATTCCAGAGGTTAAGCAGGGGGTGGGGTGTGTGGAGCCCTCATGGGGACAGTGTGGTCTCAGGACCTGCAGGGTCACAGAATGACTGGGGGTGTTTGAGTGTAGCAGAGCTTCCAGAGTATCAGAGCAGGAAAACTGGCTACTGAGACAGAGCCAAGGAGTGCACTTTCAGCTGGGGATTACCTTAAACCATGATCTGAGGCACAGTCAGGCTACTGCTCTTTGAGCAGGGACTCCATAAGTGGCAGATCTGGGGAGACTCCTCCTCTGGGAGGAGCAGTACAGGAGCACACAGAAGGAATCTGCTGGGTTTGGAGACTCCAAATGGGGCCACACACCAGAGATAGAAAAACTCAGTCACAGACCAGGTGAGGTCGGAGTGCAGCCTGAGACCAGAGAGATGAGAGGGACTGATTGCTTTTCTCCAAGGGCACACTGAGGAGTGGGACCCCAAGCTCTCGGCTTCTACAGGCTGGAGACTGGGAGGCTGCCATTTTCATTACTGTCCTCCAGAGCTAAATGGAAAGCATTCATGGAAAAATTGTACCAAGAGTGAACCCAAGCAGATTACTTAGCCCAGCCCCCGCAAGGGCAGTGCAATTCCACCTCTGGCAAAGACATCTGAGAATCACTGCAACAGGCCCCTCCCCCAGAAGATCAGCAAGAACATCCAGCCAAAACCAAGTTCACCCATCAGTGACAACTGCAGAACTCCAGAGCTAGGGGAAAGCAACACATAGAATTCATGGCCTTTTCCCCATGATCCCTTAATCTTTCAAAGCTAAACTTTTTTAATTTTATTTTTTCTTATTCTATTTTTAAACTTCCTCTTTCCTATTTTAACATTCTTTAACTATTGTATCTTATCAATATCTTTTTAAAAAATCTTTTAAAATTTTCATTGTTATAGTCATATTTTGTCCCTTCATTGTATTTAACCTTGTTTTTTATATACATACAGGGTTTTTTCTTTAAAATTTTGGGATGAAATTTCTTCTAGTACATCAAAGTATACCCTAAATCGAGTGCATGGCTTTGTTCTAGTCTCCAACCTGATCACATTCTCTCCTCTTTTTTTTCTTTTTCCAACCAACTTATCTTATCAATTTCTTTTTTAGAATATTTTTAAATTTACATCTTTACAGTCATATTCCATTCCTTCATTGTGTTTATCCTTATTATAGAGTATATATGTTTTTCTTTCTTTAATTTTGGGAGGTAGTTTCTTCTAAGAGACTAGAATACACCCCAAATCAATTGGGTGGCCTGTTCTATTCATCAGTCTAATTATATATATATATATTTCCCCCCCCTTTATTTCTCCCCCTGGTTTGAGGTCTCTTCTGATTTGGTTAATGTATATTTTTCTGGGGTCTTTGCCACCATTTTAGTATTTTGTTCTCTCTTTCATCCATTCTTACTTGGATAAAATGACAAGGCAAAAAAACTCTACTCAAAAAAAAAAAAAAGAGAAAAAGAGGCAGTACCAATGGCAAGGGACATCATCAATACAGACATTAGTAATATGTCAGAACTAGAGTTCAGAGTGACAATTCTCAAGGTGCTAGCTGGGATCGAAAAAAGCATGGAAGATATTAGAGAGTCCCTTACTGGAGAAATAAAAACCCTTTCTGGAGAAATAAAAGAACTAAAATCTAACCAAGTTGAAATCATAAAAACTATTAATGAGGTGCAATAAAAAACAGAGGCTCTTACTGCTAGGATAATGAGGCAGAAGAGAGAATTAGTAATATAGAACACCAAATGATGGAGAATAAAGAAGCTGATAAAAAGAGAGACAAGAAACTACTGGACCACCAGGGGATAATTCAAGAGATAAGTGATACTATAAGAAGAAACAATATTAGAATAATTGGATCCCAGAATAAGAAAAAAGAGAGAGAGGGTCAGAAGGTATATTGGAGAAAATTATACTAGAGAATGTGGCAAAGGGAACAAGCATTAAAATGCAGGAGGCACAGAGAATCACCCCAAAATCAATAAAAATAGGTCCACACCCCATCATGTAATAGTAAAATTTACAGGTCTTAGTGACTTACAAGTCTTAGTGACAAAGAGAAAACCCATCAGCTCTGGACAAGTTTTCAACATACAATGGTAGAAATAGTAGATTGGCAGCAGACCTATCCACAGAGACCTGGCAGGCCAGAAAGAACAGGTATGACATATTCAGAGCATTAAATGAGAAAAACATGCAGCCAAATTACTATATCCAGCTAGGCTGTCATTGAAAATAGAAGAAGAGATAAAAAGCTTCCAGGACAAACACAAATTAAAAGAATTTGCAGTGGTGCCTGGGTGGCTCAGTAGGTTAAGCCTCTGCCTTCGGCTCAGGTCATGATCTCAGGATCCTGGGATCAAGTCCCGCATCAGGCTCTCTGCTAGGCGGGGAGCCTGCTTCCTCCTCTCTCTCTCTCTGCCTGCCTCCCTGCCTACTTGTGATCTCTCTCTGTCAAATAAATAAATAAAATCTTTTAGAAAAAAAAAAAAAGAATTTGCAAACACCAAAACAGCCCTACAGGAAATATTGAAAGGGATCCTTCAAGCAAAAGAGAGCCTAAAAGTAACAGACCAGAAAGGAATAGAGACAAAATACAGTAACAGTCACCTCACAGGCAATACAATAGCACAAAATTCATATCTTTCAGTAGTTACCCTGAATATAAATGGGCTAAATGCCCCAATCAAAAACACAGGGGTATCAGATTGGATAAAAAACAAAAACCCATCGATATGCTGTCTACAGGACACTCATTTTAGACCCAAAGACAACTCCAACAGATTTAAAGTGAAGGAGTAAAAACAATTTATCATGCTAATAGACATCAAAAGAAAGCTGGGGTTGCAATCCGTTTATCAGATAAATAAGAATTTAAGCCAAAGACCATAATAAGAGATGAAGAAGGACATGATTTATCATACTTAAAGGGTCTGTCCAACAAGGAGATCTAACAATTTTAAATATCTATGCCCCTAACATGGGACCAGCCAATTATACAAATCAATTAATAACAAAATCAAAGAAACACATTGACAATACTACAATAATTGTAGCAGACTTCAACACCTTCCTCACTGAAACAGACAGATCATCTAAGCAAAAGATCAACAAGGAAATAAAAACTTTAAATGACACTCTGGACCAGATGGACATCAGAGATATATTCAGAACATTCCATCCCAAAGAAACTGTTCCAAAAAATAGAATTGGAAGGAAAACTTCCAAACTCATTTTATGAGGCCAGGATCACCTTAATCCCAAAACCAGACAAAGATCCCATCAAAAAGGAGAATTATAGACCAATATCCTTAATGAAAATGGATGCAAAAATTCTCACCAAAATACTAGTCAATAACATCCAACAGTACATTAAAAGGATTGTTCACCAAGACCAAGTGGGATTTATCCCTGGGCTGCAAGGTTGGTTCAACATCCACAAATCAATCATGTGATATAATTAATTAATAAAAGAAAGAACAAGAACTATATGATATTCTCAATAGATGCTAAAAAAGCATTTGACAAAGTACAGCATCCTTTCTTGATCAAAATTTGTCACTGTGTAGGGACAGAGGGTACATATCTCAACATCGTCAAAGCCATCTATGAAAAACCCACAGTGTGTGTTATTCTCAGTGTGGAAAAACTGAGAGCTTTTCCCCTAAGGTCAGGAACACAGCAGGGCTGTTCACTATCACCACTGCTATTCAACACAGTACTAGAAGTCCTAGCCTCAGCAATCAGACAACAAAAAGAAACAAAAGGCATCCAAATCAGCAAAGAAGTCAAACCCTCACTCCTTGTAGATGATATGATACTTTATGTGGAAAGCCCAAAAGACTCTACTCCAAAACTGCTAGAACTCATACAGGAATTCAGTAAAGTGCCAGGGATTAAATCAATGCACAGAAATCAGTTTCATTTCTATACACCAACAGTAAGACAGAAGAAAGAGAAATTAGGGAACCTGGGTGGCTTAGTTGGTTAAGCAACTGCCTTCAGCTCAGGTCATGATCCCAGAGTCCTACATTGGCCTCCCAGTTCCATGAGGAGTCTGCTTCTCCTTCTGACCTTCTCCCCTATCATTCTCTCTCTCACTCTTTCTCTCTCAAATAAATAAATAAATAAATAAAATCTTTTAAAAAAGAAAGAAATTATGGAGTTGATCCCATTTACAATTGCACCTAAAACCATAAGGTATCTAGGAATAAACCCAACCAAAGAGATAAAGAATCTGTACTCAGAAAACTATAAAGTACTCATGAAAGAAATTGAGGAAAAAAGAAAAAGAAATTGAGGAAGACACAAAGAAATGGAAAAACATTCCATGCCAATGGATTGAAAGAAAAAGTATTGTGAAAATATCTATGCTACCTAGAACAATCTACATATTTAATGCAAATCCTACCAAATACCATCAACTTTTTTCAAAAAAATGGAACAAATAATCCTAAGATTTATATGAAACCAGAAAAGACCCTGAATAGCCAGAGGAATGTTGGAAAAGAAAACCTAGATTGGTGGCATCACAATTCCAGACTTCAAGCTCTATTACAAAGCTGTAATCATCAAGACAGTATGGTAATGACACAAAAACAGACACATAGATCAATGGAACGGAATAGAAAGCCCAGAAATGGACCCTCAACTGTATGGTCAACTAATCTTTGACAAAGTAGGAATGTTTAATGGAAAAAAGCCAGTCTCTTAAGCAAATGGTGTTGGGAAAATTGGACAGCCACATGCAGAAGAATGAAACTGAACCATTTCCTTATACCACACATGAAAATAGACTCAAAAATGGATGAAAGATCTCAATGTGAGACAGGAATCCATCAAAATCCTTGAGAAGAACACAGGCAGCAATCTCTTCGCCCTCAGTCACAGCAACTTCTTTCTAGACACATCACCAAAGGCAAGGGAACCAAGGGCAAAAATGAACTATTGGGATTTTATCAAGATCAAAAGCTTTTTCACAGCAAAGGAAATAGTCAACAAAACCAAAAGACAACTGACAGAATGGGAGAAGATATTTGCAAATGACATATTAGAAATAGGGCTAGTATCCAAAATCTCTAAAGAACTTATCAAACTCAACACCCAAAGAACAAATGATCCAATCAAGAAATGGGCAAAGGACATGAACAGACATTTCTGCAAAGAAAACATCCAGATGGCCAACAGACACATGAAAAAATGCTCCACATCACTCGGCATCAGGGAAATACAAATCAAAACCACAGTGAGATACCATCTCACACCAGTCAGAATGGCTGAAATTAACAAGTCAGGAAACAACAGTGTTGGTGAGGGTGCAGAGAAAGGGGAACCCTCCTACACTGTTGGTAGGACTGCAAACTGGTGCAGCCACTCTGGAAAACAGTATGGAGATTCCTCAAAAAGTTGAAAATAGAGTTACCCTACGACTCAGCAATTGCACTACTGGGTATTTACCCTAAAGATACATCGCTTCTCGGCCTTTTGGCTAAGATCAAGTGTACCCTAAAGATACAAATGTAGGGATCCAAGGGGGCACATACACCCAAATGTTTATAGTAGCAATGTTCACAATAGCCAAACTATGGAAAGAGCCTAGATGTCCATCAACAGATGAATGGAATAAGAAGATGTGGTATTATGCAGCCATCAAAAGAAATGAAATCTTGCCATTTGCAACAATGTTGCAATAGAGGATATTATGCTGAGTGAAATAAGTCAATCAGAGAAAGACAATTATCATATGATCTCTCTGATAATTTGAGAGGCAGGGTGGGGGGTTGTGGAGGATAGGGAAGGAAAAAATGAAACAAGATGGGATCGGGAAGGAGACAACCCATAAGAGACTCTTAATCTCATGAAACAAACTGAGGGTTGCTGGGGGGAGGGGGAGTAAGGAAAGGGTGTCAAGGTGATGGTCATTGGGGAGGGTATGTGCTATGGTGAATGCTGTGAAATGTATAAGCCTGATGATTCGCAGACCTGTACCCCTGGGCAAATAATACATTATATGTTGATTAAAAGGATAAATAAATATTAAAAACAAAAACAAAAAAATATATACAGAAGCTTGTCTACAAAAAACCTACAACTAACATAATTAAAGGTGAAAATTGCAAACTAGATAAGGATGTCTACTCTTGCTATTTCTATGCAACAAAGTAGTAAAGGTCTTAGCCAGGGAAATTATGTGAGAAAATTAAATAAAATCTCTAGATCAGAAAGGAATAAGTACAATTGTCTCCATTTGCCAATGCTACAACCTTATACATAGAAACTCTTCTAGGAACCCACTAAAAAACTGTTAAAACAGAGATAATCAATGAGTTCTGCAAGGTTGCAAGATATATCAAAATATCAGTGTTAATTATATTTCTATATAGTAGCAATAACCAAATCAAAAATGAAATCAAGGAAATCATTCCACTGAAAATAACATCAAAAATACTTATGAGTAAATGAACTAAAGAAATATAACACTTATACTCTGAAAACTACAAAATATCATTGAAAGAAATTAAAGGCCTAACTCAATACAAAAACACCCATGTTTGTGGATCAGAATATTTAATATTGTTACAAAGGTAATATTCCCCAAATTGATCTGCAAATTCAATGCAATCCCTACCAAAACACCAGCTGTCTTTTTGCAGAAAAAACAAACAGATCCTAAAATTCATATGAAAATGCAAGGAATAAGAACAGCCAAAACAATTTTGAAAAGGCAAAACAAAATTGGAAGACTCACATTTCCCAATTTCAAGAGCTACTGTAAACTATAGCAATCAAGACAATGTGGCACTAGTATAAGCACAGACATATAGACAAATGGAATAGAATTAAGAACCCTGAAATAAACACTATTGGTCTTCAATAATGATGCCAAAGGTTAGACCCCTACCTCACATCACATACAAATATTAACAAATGGATTGGAGATCAAAGTATAAAATTCTTAGAAGAAGATATAAGTGTAAATCTACACAAACTTAGATGAGACAATGATTTCATCAATGTGACACCAAAGCATAAGCAACAATAACAAAAAATAGATAATTGGACATGTGTCATTTGTTTGATTTCTATGTTTTTCTGTTTTCTTCCTTGTCTTCTTGTGGCGTTTTTTATAACAGAATTCCATTTTAATTCATTAAAGCATTTTTTAGTTTCTCTGTTTAGGTTTTTAAATGGTTGATAGAGTTACTACATTATATATACATAGCTTATCAGAGTCTGTTGGTATTGTTATTCTACCAGTTTAAGTAATTTGTAGAAACCTTACCTAGCTTTATGTCCCTTTACTTTCCTGCACTTGAAATAAGATTTCCTCTACATGTATTTAAAGCCTTATCAGTGTAATAATTTTTTTAAACCATCAAACATAACTTCTGTTTAAAGAACTTCCTTTAGTAATTTATAGTAGATCCGCTGGCAACAAATTCTCTTAGTTTCCATTCATTTTAAAATGTCTTGATTTCCCCCTCATTCTTTTTTTTTAAATTTTTTTAAAGATTTTATTTATTTATTTGACAGAGATCACAAGTAGGCAGAGAGGCAGGCAGAGAGAGAGAGAGAGGGAAGCAGGCTCCCCGCTGAGCAGAGAGCCCGATGTGGGACTCGATCCCAGGACTCTGAGATCATGACCTGAGCCGAAGGCAGCGGCTTAACCCACTGAGCCACCCAGGCGCCCTTTCCCCCTCATTCTTAAGGTATGTTTTCCCCACGTATGAGATTCAGGGTTAAAAATTCAGATTCCTGTGCTCCAAGAGCTGCTGGGAAAGAGCAACAGCACTTCTGGACTTCAAAGGAGCATGGCCTTTTCAGGGATAACCAGAATGAAGCCCAAATCTCTGGAAAGAACACATGGCCAAAGCTTTCGTCTCTGCATTACACATACAAACAGGGAGGGAGTCCCAGTAAGAACCCAGACTGAATTTACCACTCTCTCTCTCTGAGGTAAAGAAGCTCAGGACCAAATTTAATCTGATTCCAAAAATAAAGTAAAATATGTCTTGCACAGTTACCTTTGTAAAATACTGTTTAAACCTCTTACATAAACCTCCTTTTGATTTTTTTCTAACTTGTTGATTTCTAGATCACAGTAGCCTTCTATGATGCTATGCTCTCAGTTTTTGTTTTTGTTTTTGGGGGTTTTTATTTGTGTGTGTGTGTGTGTGTGTGTGTGTGTTGTTTTTTTTTTATTTTTTTTTAAAGAAAACATCTAAAACAAGTCAGATTTTCTTACAGAGCTAGCATTATACACTGTGAAATGACTTTAGCTTGGGCCCCGGTGTTAAAAGAAAATTCATCAAAGAGAAGATGAGATGTTTTCCTCACCTTGCACCTGGAATATCACCTGTAACTTTAAAGGTAAAAATGCCTCCTTTTATACTTTCTATTTCCTCTGTGTTCCGGGAATTTCAGACATTGCGTAGACAATGTGAGTCCACTTTTGTAGTTTTACAGACCTGGTGGACATTACTGGTTCTATTTAAGAGTTCTGATGTACCATGTATTCTTCCCAAGGCTGCATTTTTTTTTCTATTAAATTTTTTGCTGTGCCCTGAAACCTCCATCCTCGTCTTCTGCTTAAAATCTTTTAAAAGCTATTTTTTGCTCTCAATTTTTTCTAATTATTTTCTCATATAGTTTAAAAACATTTGGGGTACTCAATAGATACAGCAGTTGCAAATATGTTTTTTTTTTAAGATTTTATTTATTTATCTGACAGAGATCACAAGTAGCAGAGAGGCAGACAGAGAGAGAGAAGAGAGAGGGAAGCAGGCTCCCCGCTGAGCGGAGAGCCTGATTCGGGACTTGATCACGAGGTCATGACCTGAGCCAAAGGCAGAGGCTTAATACATTGAGCCACCCAGGCGCCCACAAATATGTTCTTGATTATCAAATAGTTCTCTCAAGGCTCAGTCTGTCCATCTCCCTGACATCAGACCTATATAGCCTCCAAGAAGTAGCAAATGTGTTTAAAATACAAAGTATACAAAACTAAACTTCAACTTCCCCTTTAAAATCATCATCTCCTCCTGGGAGTCCTATCTCAGGAAATGGCACCCCCCCATGTCCGACCAAGAGCTCAAGCTATTTTCTCACCTACTTCTAAGTTCAAACTGTTACCAAGACTTGAAAACCTAAATATCACACAAAATTCTTCGGCACTCTGTGCCCAGTGCTACCTTCCTAGTTTAGCTTCCGATCCTTCCTCACCTCAACAGACCACCGCCATCACTGCTGCTTTCCTTGTGCTACTTCTGCTACTGCTAAGAATAGTCATAATAAAACAGTAAATAGTGACAACTGACAATAAGCACTCTCTATGAGCCAGGCACTGTTCTAAATACACATGAATTGTTTAACTACTTCTCCTCATGACCTTAAAGAGTAAATTCTACCTTGAACCCCAATGTAAAGATAAGAAAACTGAGGGCACTGAGAAATTACATAACTTAACCAATGTATTTCAGCTTTAAGAGGAAGATCAAGGATTCAAACCCAGGAAGTCTGACTTCAGAGCCAGGACAGTTAACCACTAACCCGGTGCATCCAAGCTCACTTCCCCTGACCCCCAATCCCTCCTTCAAGCCATGGTGATGGTTTTATTTTTTTTTTAAGATTTTATTTATTTATTTGAGAGAGAGGCAGTGAGAGAGCATGAGCGAGGAGAAGGTCAGAGGGAGAAGCAGACTCCCCGTGGAGCTGGGAGCCTGATGCGGGACTCGATCCTGGGTCTCCGGGATCATGACCTGAGCCGAAGGCAGCCGTCCAACCAACTGAGCCATCCAGGCGTCCCCATGGTGATGGTTTTAAAATGGAAATCTGACCATGCCACTCACCCATTTAAAATCCTGCAGATAGCATGAAATGCTTGCCTATGTCACTGAAATACATTCATTGTCTGCACCATCCAGGCTTATCTCCCAGAACACACATCCTCCTAGCATGTGCCAGTCACTTTAGCCATGTAGTAGTCTTTTTCCCAGATTCTTTTGACTCCATTTTTTCTCCCCATCTTCTTCCCCTGGCTGGAGTCTATTCTTACTCCCAGAAGTAATAGGTAGGTGATAACCTCGCAAGAGTCTCCAGGGCAGGTGGTTTCCATTAGTCAGGGACGGTGCTCCAAAACAAGTGGCCGGTAGAAGACATTACCTTAGCACTGACAGCAGCCGAGGAAAAGGTGTCCCAGTCAGGGAGAGGAGATTTGGTAATAGAATCTTCTACAGCCTCTCTCACATTTATTGCTATGGCTTGTAGTTTTCCATTTGTTGTCTTCACTGCTACCCAGGGAATTTCCTGAGGATGAGGACTATGGTTTTTACTTAAGATCTCCTCAGCAAGCCCGCTTTCTGGTAAGCTAATGAAAGAGTGAATGAATGATAATTCAGTCCCTCCCACCTTGAGTGAGGAGATAAACAGACAAATACTTACAAAGCAAAGTGAGTAGTGACTTAGAAATGCAAAGGAGCGACTCACCGCAGTCTTGAGTTCCCAGAGAATAGAAGCCCCAGAGAGCAGGGTTTCTGTCTGCCTTATTCCCTAGTGCATCCCCTGAACCTAACAGAGGACCTAGACATTACTAGGCACTCAAAAAATACTTGTTGACTAAATAAGAGAATTTGTGTGGATAGAATTCCTAAACTCAGGAGTTGATGAGAAGTAGTTACATTTAATTTCTACTAGCTTGTGTACATTCGAGGTCAGCAACTTCTAAAACTGTTCTCAAAGTAAGATCCCAACATAAGCATGACCTGGAGATGTGGTAGAAATGCAAATTATGGTGCCCCAGCTGAAACCTAGAGAGTCAGAAACTCTGGGGGTAGTGCCCATCCAAACATTTATTAACAAGTTCTCCAGGTGGTTTCAATACATGCTGAAGCTTGAGAGGCACTGGTTTTTGTTTGTTTTTAAGATTTTATTATTAATTTTTTTTGACAGAAAGAGAAATAGGTAACAAAAGCAGGAGGAGTGGGAGAGGGAGAAGCTGGCTTCCTGCAGAGCAGGGAGCCCCATGCGGGGCTCAATACCCAGGACCCTGGGATCATAACCTGAGCAGAAGGCAGATGCTTAAAGACTGAACCATGCAGGCGCCCCAGAGACGCAGTGTTTCAAAGCAATAGTTGGCAACCCTGATTGCACATTAGAATCAGCTGGGGGGGGGTGTGCACCCATATTTATCCTATGCACTGAGTGTGTTCCCCCACAATTCATACATTGAAGTCCTAAACCCCAGTGTGATCATATTGGGAAGTGGGGTCATTGGGAGATAATTCGGTCCGGATGAATTCACAAGGGAGGAGTCCATCCTTAGAATGGGATCAGTGTCTTTATTAGAAGAGGCAGAAAGGCCAGAGCTCACTCTCTGTTCCACCAGGTGAGGACACAAAGAGAAGACAGGTGTCACAAGCCAGGAAGAGGGCTCTCACCAGGACCTGACCTTGCTGGCACCTTTGACTTCCCACCTTCAGAACTCTGAAAAATAAATATCTGTTGTTCATACATATACCCTGTATATGGTATACATTTACATATACATATATCCTGTATATGGTATTTTATTATAACAGCCTAAGCAGACTCAAACAGTGTTTACATGCACATATATGCACAGTTACATACACAGATCCGCACATATATACCTATATATCAATCAAGGAGCCTGATTTAATCGGCACTACACTATACTACAGTGCTGTTTCCAACTGCTCAGAATGCTCAGGGCCAGGTCCCAGAACCCCTTGGTTTTCTCAGTCTCAGGAGCAGACCTGTGTTCTGAATCTCACAGATGTTTACTATCCCCCAGAACAGTGCATCATTCTTCTGCTCTCCACACCCCCATCCCTTGCTTCCTTATTTTTGGAGGTCGTGTATGCTGGGGTAAATAAATACACATAAAAGATGATATTTTGACATTATATGCTCACTAAATTTCTTGACAGTTTCTTCTTAAGAAAGAAATTATGGAAACAAATTTAATTTGTGTGACCATAAGGATGAACCCAAACATTTCGCTTGTATACATATGCATGCATACAAATGTTTTGCTCTTACACCATGCCCACAAGGTGAGACAGATGGAAAGGTAACATCTTTTACCACTCTTTTGTCAGGAGTGTATGTGTGTTATTTTCTCTTGTTTTTAAGAATTTAGTCTTTATGAGGCCCTACCAGTGATTTTTTTTTTTAAGATTTTATTTATTTATTTGTCAGAGAGAGAGAGACAGCACATACATGGGGGGAGCCGCAGGCAGAGAGAAGGGAGAAGCAGGCTCCCCATTGAGCAAGGAGCCCATGAGGGACTCCATCCCAGGACCCTGGGATCATGACCTGAGCCAAAGGCAGACACTTAACCAACTGAGCCACCCAGGCATCCCCCTACTGGTGATTTTCTATGCTTTAACTTCTTTGGGGTGTAGTCTGATTGCAAGATAAGAATGAGCCTCAGACTGTCACCAGTTTGCTCTAGGTTTCATGTTTGCTTCCTGACTGTTCTTATTTCTGTGAGCATTCCCTGTAGCAGTGCTTCCATCTTGTAGCAGCAGACCCTTTCAGTAATGCAGTTGAGTCCAGTTTTAATTATTCCGATACTGGTAGAAACATCCTTATCACCCACCTCCCCCCATGAAGGATATTAGCAACAGCTAAGCACAACTTAGTCAGAAGCAGACTTCCAGCACCACAGGCCCTTCCTCCTACTCCTGGGTTTAAAATTTCCAACCTCTCCCTCTTGCTCTCTCCCATCCTTAAGGGAATGGCTGCTTCCAGCAACTGCTACCTATGAGACATTCCTAGTGTTTTAGAGAAACACCCTCATTCTCTCTCTCTCTCTCTCCCTCATTGTCTTTCTCTTTTTTGTTCTTTTTTCTTTTTCTGGTACATAGAGAGTAATTTTAGTCATAGTTACTAATTCATGAAATCAACTCATTTCTGTTCAAAACACTGCCATGCTTTGTTATTGATGGACCCTGACATAAAGATATTGGCACTAGGAACCATCCTGTGAAGCAGACTATCAAACATAGCATATTGGGGTTAATTTGGTCATTTTGTGGGTTTGCATGAGTGTTGAGCTCCTTGTTAATGGGAAATGGACTTGTGGTGATCCATGACATGCACTGGCATATGATTAATCAAAGCATTACATGTGATTGATTATGGTAAGATGCCCACTGGAGTAGGTCCTTGGGAAACTAAGTGACTATGGCCTTTCAGCTACTGTGGCACTACAGGTAACAAGGACTGTGGTGAGATGGATTTTCGGATTGCATCAGAACAATTTCAGGAAAAAGATAGGGAAGACTCCAAATGGATTCTAAAGATGTTACACCAAGGAGGTTGGAATAGAATCCTGGAAAACACCAGATTTATTGCTTTTGATGTATTGATGGTGTTTATGTACTTAATGTGTTGATTGGAAGTGGTTCTAATAGCTTATTCTGGTTGAGTGGCCCTTGACTTTTCGATAGCCTGCATTTAATGAGATCAAGATGCCAGAACATCCCTGGAAAAATGCAGAACAGTTCCAAAAGGCTTGAGGAGATAAGAATATTAGAGCAGATTTATCATATGTGACCTACATTTCCACCTCATTACTGCCCTCAATCTGTGCTACATATGCTGGGAGAGCTTAAAGGACACTTGCTGTACATTGGTGAGGGGAGAACCAGAATCTTGGGAGAGCCCCCTGGTTGCTGCTCTTTGTAGGAAAGGTATGAAAATGGAAGATGCTGCTGTTGAGATGTTCTCCTGATTTGCAATGGGATCCTACAGTTTCAGAGGCCAAGTGTCAGTGCCTAACTGAGAGAGGCAAAGTGGATACACTTACCCTATGGGGGGAAGAAATAAACTGGTAGTTTGCATATTTTGTCTTACAGGTATCTTTGGCAGTGGCAAATTATTATTACAGGGTCTCTAGGAATGAAATGAGCAGATAGCTTACTAAGATGTTATTTGATCTATAAAAAAATAATTTTCAGGCTGTTGGAAATCAGACACAAGTTGACACAATGCCTCTCTCCCAGTTTCCATACATAACTCCATAACCCTTCCATTAAAGAGAGAGACCAGTTTCATTTGAGGATACAGCCTGCTACACTGCCACATATATACACTATAAATCTTCCTTGGGCCTTTTCCACTGTGTCTGTACTATAGGAAAAAGAAAAACTCAGATATTTCAGAAGTTATTAGGCACTGGCTTTGAACTGGTTTTGACTTCCAAAAACCCTCAGAGCCACTTTGTCCACCAGTCATATTGAAGGTTTATGGTGTTCACGTAGAAAGTAGAGTTAACCTTTGCTGTGCAAAAGCTTTTGATCTTGATGAAATCCCCATAGTTCATTTTTGCCCTTGCTTCCATTGCCTTTGGCGATGTTCCTAGGAAGATGTTGCTGCGGCTGAGGTCGAAGAGGTTGCTGCCTGCGTTCTCCTCAAGGATTTTGATGGATTCCTTTCTCACATTGAGGTCCCTCATCCATTTTGAATCTATTTTCGTGTGTGGTGTAAGGAAATGGTCCAATTTCATTTTTCTG